>JAJLYE010000236.1:0-17325 GCA_030571715.1 Grigorovia jiainica (nom. inval.) | reverse complement strand
AACAACACTAACAGTGAGAGTGCTATTGATGATGAAAACAGTGAAGACAGCGGAACAGAAAGTGATTCAGAGAGTGATTCTTCTTGTGATGAGAAAAATGAGGAATCATTAAAGGATTACAAACCAGGTGGATACCATCCCGCTTATAAAGGCGAATATTATAAAGAATCAAGATATATATTAGTAAGAAAATTAGGCTGGGGTCATTTTTCCACTGTTTGGTTAGCTCGTGATACTTTATTGGGTACACACGTTGCTATGAAAGTGGTTAGAAGTGATAACGTTTACACTGCTGCCGCTATTGATGAAATTAAATTATTGAAAAGATTAAGAAACGGTGATTCAACAAGTGAAGGTTATAAACATATTTTGAATCTATTAGATAATTTTATTCATCATGGTCCCAATGGTAATCATGTGGTAATGGTTTTTGAAGTATTAGGTGAAAATCTATTAGCATTGATTAAAAAATATGAACATAAGGGTATACCCTTAATTTATGTGAAACAAATTTCTAAACAATTGTTATTAGGTTTAGATTATATGCATAGGAAAAGTGGTATTATTCATACTGATATTAAACCAGAAAATGTTCTTATGGAAATTGGTGACGTGGAGACAATTGTTGCAATGGTTGAAATGATTGATAAACAAAAGAAGGAAGCTAAAAAATTACAGAAGAAATTAATTAGAGCAGAAACTGATGGTAATCTCTCATATAATGCTTCATCATCTGTTAGTAAGAGTCCATTGGGATCAGGTTTATATTCCAGTTCAAAGACAAAATATAATCATTTAATGGATTCTGTGTCAAATAGTAATAGAAGTTTAAATATAAATACTAGTCAAGGAAGAAATAGTATAAGCCATATCAATACCAACAATTTAAATACTACTAATTCCAATAATGTGGAAAGAATACCAACACGTCGTAGATCAAGAAGAAATACAATTATTACTGGTTCACAACCTTTACCATCACCAATAAGTTCAACCAATTTTTTTGATATGAAAAATCATTTATTACATTCTACATCTAATAGTGTTTCCAATTATAATCATAATCATATTGGTCATATGCAATTAAGAAATAGTGTTACTTTGGATTCAATTTTATCAACAAGTGCATTTTCACCAAATTCTACACCACATTCACAATCGATGACCAATACTGATAATTTAACAGCTGCTAAACAAATAACTCATTCTTTATCATCATTTGAATTATCTAATGGAGAAATGACCAATAATAATAACAATAACGATGTATTTAATGAAAATAACGGTACACAAATTACCAATAATAATACCAATACTAATAATAATAATAATAATAATGAAAATCATGAAAATCATGATAATAAATCTGATTTTGATAATCATATTCAAGTTAAAATTGCTGATATGGGTAATTCATGTTGGATAAATGAACATTATACGAATTCCATTCAAACAAGAGAATATAGATCACCTGAAGTATTAATTGGAGCACCATGGGGTTGTAGTGCAGATATTTGGTCTACTGCATGTTTAATTTTTGAATTAATTACAGGTGATTTCTTATTTGAACCTAATGAATCACATTCATATACAAAAGATGATGATCATATTGCGCAAATAATTGAATTATTAGGTGAATTACCAGATTATTTATTAAATAATGGTAGATTAACAAGAAATTTTTTCAATTCAAGAAGACAATTAAGAAATATTTCAAAATTGAAAATATGGCCACTTAAGGAAGTATTAATAGAGAAATATAAATTTAATGAAGATGATGCAACCGATATATCAGATTTCTTGTTACCCATGTTAGAGTTAGACCCTAGAAAGAGAGCAGATGCCGGTGGGTTAGTTAATCATCCATGGTTAAATGATACGTTAGGTATGGAGGATATTAAAGTTAATGATAGGAAATTATATGGTCCTGGTTTTGATATACCTGGTTGGTTTAATGAGGTTCCTTCCGGTAAAAAACGTTAAGTTTATTGAATTTATTGAAATTATGTTTGTTTCTTTGTTTCTTTGTTTCTTTGTTTCTTTGTTTCTTTGTTTGATTGTTTGATTGTTTGTTAGTTTGTTAGTTAGTTATTTGGTTATTTGGTTAGTTAGTTATTTGGTTAGTTATTTATTTGGTTATTTGATTATTTTGTTATTTTGTTATTTTGCTAGTTAGTTAGTTAGTTATTTTATTATTATGATCATATTAAATTTTACATGATTAATGGCAGTTGTAGTATAAGAAATGGTAATAATATTGAAATTTATATAGTTTATGTATTACTTATAGTTTATTTTTTTTAATAATCGATTTTTGAAATTTGTTAATGTACAGTATCTGAAATAAAAAATATTATATATTTTAAGCACTTATAAATACAATATAAGTAATTATATAAAATGAATGACTTAATAATTTACATAATTTAATACATATCATGATAAAAAATATAAATGTGAATTATTAAAATGAACGTAAAAATGATTTCTTCAAGGGAACCATCAAAATAAAAATGTTTTCAAAATGAAATAAATAATAATAATAATAATAAAGGTAGAATGTTTTAGCAAAACAGAAACGAGACGAGCAATGACAAAAATAAATAATGATTGTTTTTTCTTTATTTTATTAAAAAAAGGGTATCAATTCATAAAATGTGTATATTTTCTTTAATATTTAAGTTAATAATTATAATTAAGGGTATCTTTTTCATATTCTTTTTCCTTTACTCTTTTTGTCTTAATGTTTTTTTTTTTATTCTTTTAGTTATTTTGTCAAAGGTAAAATATTTAAAATATTTTAAAATAAAATGTTATCTATTTATAATAACATAGATATTAAACCAGCTAATAGACCTGAATTTAATAAATTATTTGGGATTTCCACTATGGCTGCTGCACCTTTACTACTAGCGGAACTAACTGAGGTAGAAGAAGCAACAACAGATTTAGCTACAACGGAACTAGTGGCCAAATTAGATTTAGTTGATGATAAATTTTTAGTGGTTGATGATTTCTTAGAGGAAGTTACAGTAACATTCTCTGAATCCAAATGATTTTCTAAATTAATTTTATCGTATTGAATCTTAGCAGTGACTGTATTACCATCAGCATCAGTAATATCATATTTCACTGAAGTTGGCGCAGTATAATTGGTTAATAATTTACCAATATTAGTGGCATTAACACCATTTTTAATTAATTTTGCAATATTTGTTGGTTGTTGTGGTATAGTAAAATTATTAACACCGAAAGATGAATAAATATCAGTAATGGCAGATGAATCACATTTATATAAAGTATTATTGTTTAATTTTGATTCAGTTGAATTAATTAAATTAACATCATCGAATCTTTTCTTTAAATTAGTGAAATCATCCTTATAAGTGATTGAATCATCTGAGTCATCAATCTCTACAAGACCATAATGATTAGCTTCTTCTGCATATTCATAAACTAATCCACCAGAAAAGACATTACCCAGACCCTTAGCAGGATATAATCCATCAGTTACTTCATCAAAAGTTCTTGGTAAATTTTTATTACAACCATATTCAGAGAACATTAATGGGATAACAGCATCAGAGAAAGTTGAATTTAATTTATCGTAACCAGAAGATGTCCAATCTGAAGTACCAGAACACCATTCATAACTATTTAAACCAAAAAAATCTGATCTTGATTCATTTAATGCCTTATTAACAATTTTACCATCCATTGAATTACATTGTAAATATTTAAAAGTAGCTAATCTTAAATCTGTATTATCAGCAGCTGAATACCCCACTGGGATAGTTCTATTTGAATGTTTAGCTATATATTGTTTCATATCTCTTTGAATAGCACGAATATAAGGTGGATCAATACCCGCATAATTTGACTCATCATTAATAATTTCATTACCAGAGAAGAAACCTAAAACATTTGGATAATTTTTAAAAGCGTCAATCATTTTAAATACTCTTGTAAGAAATAATTCATTATAAGTACCACTTGGATCAGCACGATTTAAATTTTCACCATAATTACCACTAGAGACATCTAAAATGACATAAATACCAGCATTATTTAAAATAGTCATACATTTATCATGATTAACGTCAGGATTTAAAGTATAAATTCTAATTGTATTAATACCTAATTGTTGGAAAACTAATGCATCCCTAGCACAAATATCTTCATTATCTAAAACGTCAGTCATTTTTTTAGAATCATAACCGGATGAACCACCTGGTTGATAATCTATACCTTTCACGAAGAATATTTCATTTTCAGTGGAATTATTTTCTGGTGATGATGGTTTAATGAAACGATAATTTTTCACATGAATTGGTAACATTGCATTTGCGATGTTTGGTACAAGACCTAATAAAGAGATTAAAACACTTTTGTTTAGTTGCATTTGTATGTGTGTATTGTAAAGCTTAGTGTGTGTAATGTAGATAAAAATGAAATATAATATAAAATAATAAAAATGAGATATAAAATAATATAAGTGAAATATATAATATAATGAAATATAAAGTAAAAACAATAACATGATGCAAATACTAAAAACCAAAACAAAAAACAATGAAAAAGTAAACAATACGGATTTTTAATTTTAGTAAATTATTAAAAAAAAGGCACGTGTCGGGGAGTTTCGTGTTTCGAGGATTCCCAAAGGGGAAATGTCCCGGACAAATCGGTAAAAACCGGGATTACGTGATCGACACGTGCTCTTGATTACGTTATATCATTACAAATGCTTACATAATGCTTACACACTGCTTACATAATACTACAATCGCTTACGTTACGTGCTTACGTTTCTCCCTTTTCGTTTCTTTTTTCTTTTTAATTTCGTTTAAATAAATTTTATACATGACGTAATATTCATCTTGTAATTTTTTCAATTTTTTTAATTTTTTTTCATAATTTTCATAATTTATTTTTTCATTTTGTTTAATTAAGGGTTGTAAATAATCGTATTGTCCTTGTAATTGTTGTACTTTATTCTTCATTTGTTCCACTTCCTGTAGTAAATTGTTATATTGTATTGGTGTATTATATTCATTTACTTCCATGGGGTAGTCCTCTAAATTGGTAACATTTTTTAATTGAGTTTGTATCAATTTATCAATTGTAATCATTGAATCTGTATTGATTGAGGATATAGTATCAACATTGGTTTCTTCTGTATCTTGTGATATTTTAATTAATTTATTATACATTTCATCAAATTTATCGAGGGGATTCTTTTTAAGAGCCGGTAATTGTTCAATGGGTTCATTTAAACATGTTAAATATGCTCGTATATCTATTGTCTTTTCTTCTTCTTTCTCTTTTTCAATTTCTTCTTCCTCCTCATCTTCTTCTACTTCCTGCTCTTCTTCTTGCTCTTCTTCTTGCTCTTCTTCCTGCTCTTCTTCCTCCTCCTCATCTAATTCTATGTCATATTCATCTTTCGGAGTTGGTAACATCTCAAAAAATTGCATGATTTGTCTTTGCTTTAATAATTTATTAAATTCTTCATTGACATCAGATGGTATAGCTCGTGTATCCTCATATAGTCCATTCGCATTATCTTCCTCTCGTAATATTATATTATCATTATTATTTTCAACACTATTAACGTCATAACCATCATCAGATTCAAGTTTAGGTATTATTTTGGCTTCCTCATCGTCTTCATTTCCATTAGTATTTATACTAACACTATCACTATTATATATGTCATATTTTTGTTGTGTACCAATGGGTGACAAAATTAATTTGGGTCTTTCTTTCACTACATTGAGTCTTTTATTATTAAGCCTTTTCTCATCATTTAAAAATTTTTCATTAAATTTATCATTCTTATTACGTCTCTTTTTCTTCTTATTTTCTTGTCTCTCTATATCATCTTGATCATTATCATCATTATTTAATCTACGTTTATTTACATTCTTCTCAAAATTTTGTTCAAATTTAGCTAATTCTTTATCTGATCTTAATTCTTCCTGTAATGTATCAAATCTTCCACCTAATGGTTTTTGTTCATATGGTATCTCTAAATTATAATCAATCTCACTAGAATATTTCTTCTTCCTCTTACGTAAATTAGTCTCTATCCCAGCTTGTTTCAATTCACGTCTCTTTTGTAATTGTGCAACTCTTTTTGATTCTTCTAACATTCTTTCACGTATCTTACGTGTTGCTTTCTTACCTTGTGTACTCACTAATCTTTCTCTAGCTTCTGCTAACATCTCTTTCTCATCATCTTCTAATTCATTCTTATCTGGTATAGCAATTTGTGTATCAATTTGTGGATTTAATTCACCAACTTTTAATTTTAATTCATTCTTACTAAAAATTTGTTCCTTGGCATCATTATATTTACTTTTACTTTTAATTTCCCCATTATCTTCAGCAATTAATTCATTTAATAATTTATTATATCTTTCATTACACAATTGCGCAGTACGACCCATCAACTCACCAATTGTCCTCCATTGATTAGGAAACTGCTTAGATAATTGCAACAACTTACTATCTTCATCCTTAGTAAATTCACTCTTATTTAAATTTGGATTTAAATATTCATTCCAACGAATTTGACATTGTCGTGATGATTTCTTCTTTAATAATGATGCTATTTTACTCCATTGATGCGTACCGTATTTCGAAACTGCTGCTTTCAATATTTGATCTTCAATATTCGTCCAAACACCACCTTTCACATATATTGGTGCGGCCATTTCACCTTTGCTTTATAATATTTTACCGTATTTTTTATTCTGCTTTATTTCTAATATGCAATTAATTTAATACATTATATTTTTTCATATTTTTTTTTATTTTAAATTTAAACAAACAATTAATACATCTTAAATTATTATTTTTATTACTGTTGACATCCCTCAACCACATACCCAATTATCAATACAATCTTTTGCCTAACACCAAACTAAAGATCTTTTCTTTTTCTATTTGGCTGAAAACTATTTATCAATCAAAACTCAATCGTAAACATATTCAATCGTTTTATTTATCATAGGGAAAGATGCAGATGAGATTTATCTTCTTACCAAAACATCAAAGATTAGTCAACCAATGTTACCCAAGTGGTAACACCACGGACAAGAAACCAAACTCATCAGAGACTTCATATTTAATGTATTACGTGAATTCAAGACGTTCTAAATTGGAGAAAGTTAGTTCTTATTTAGTGAAAAAGACACATGCAGATCTTAATAGAAGACGTGTAGGTAATGTAGCGGTCACTTTGGAATTATTGATTAAAATTATTAATAATTGTAAAGAAAATTTAAACGTTTTCATTAAGGATTTTTTCGGTATTATGTTAGGTGTTTTAAGTAATAATAATTTTAATAATGATTCGTCTATTGTAGAATTATTAGAGATGACTTTTGGTAGTATTTGTATGAGTGTAGATGAAACTTTGTTTAGTAGTGATGCTGAATTTATTAGAAATTATTCTAAATTCATTGATATGTCATTCGATGTAATTAATAATAAGATTCATAATGATCTTTTAATTTTAAAAATTTGTAAAGATATTTCAGTAACTGAATCATTGGCTAGTAACCCACAATTAAATAAATATATTGGTAAATCTGTCACTTTTACATTATTGAAATTTCAAGATAAATATCCAAATTTTAAAATTATATTCGATGAGGGTACTTCAACTTTATTAACATTAAATAGAAGGTTAAGTAGAATGCAATCCAAATCAATTTGGATAGATTCTGATAATGTTGATGAAAATGATTATTGTGTTAACGTATTACAATCATTATTTAACACTACAGAGACTGATAAATTAACTTTAGCGGTTAATGCATTAATCGATGTCTTACAAAAGACACCAAATAAAAATTTATTAACATATATTGCAAATAGTGTACCAGTGCAATTAAGATACATAATTATCCTATTATTAGTGAGACAATTAGCTAAGGAAAATAAAATTCAAAATACTAAAATTAAATATAATCCAATTATTACTTTGAAGTTAATGTCGTTTTTATTATCTTCTGATGTTTCTATCGTTGGGTTAAGTGTCTTAGATATTATGAAAAAAGTTTTACAATTCCAATTGGCTAACGTTAAGGATAAAACTTTATCACAAGAATCATGTTACACTATCAAATTTTTAAATTATAAGACTTTTTATAAAGGTCAAAATTTTGATATGATTTATGAACTTTTCATTAGATTAAAACAATTAACCGATAATAAAGAAAACGATCAATTAAAAAGAAATATATTAATACAGGATATTGAAGAATTAGTTCAAGGTCAAATTGATAAATTTATTACATTAGAATTATTTAATGAATTAGCAACATTGGTGCCAAATTTAATGAAAGTTAAACTTTTCAAATTAATTATTAATGATATACCACCAACTGAATCAATTCATAAATTATTTAGTATTATTCAAAATTTGGATGATTCACATTTAAAGGCAAGTTTAATGCATGAAACTTTTAAAAAATATGATAAATTTGCATTATTAGGTGGATTAAACCATTTTCTTTTAGAGACCAAGGAACCAAATGAAACATATTATAATTATCATTTAGAATCAGCAAATTTATTAAATTTACAAGATTATAAGACACAAGTTGAATTTAAAAGAGAAAATAAACAATTATTTGATAGAGAAGATTTAATAAATTATTATTCTGATGATGGTTCAAATCCATATAGCGCAGTTGGTTCCACTATATTATTAGGCTCTACCGCTATTGATAATAATATGTCAACCACAGAATTATTAAGAGATTCTGCTGATATTGATATCAATGTCAATGGTAACACTACAATAATTAGTCAAAATGGTATCGACTCGGTAATTCAAACTCCAACGAAACCATATGAAATGCCAAATACCGATAATAATATCGATTCCTCTCTTAATAGAAAACCAAGTGTTTATAGACTAGTTTCTGACGACATCAGATCATGGAAAACAACCAGAACTAAAGCTCCAAAGATCAAAGATTTGAAAAATGTAATAAAACATAGTAAGACTAAAGGTGATGAAGATTTGGGTAAAAGACATAGTAAATTTAATAGCGTTTCCCTACGTGGTTCACAATCAGTTAAATCAAGAGTTACTAATATCACTTTCTTATTGAGTGAATTAAAGACAAATAATGATAATCAAAGTAGTTTAAGATTAGGTGCTGATAAAGAATACAATAATATTCCAGACCCTGATGAAGAAGAAATTATTGGATTAAATAAATTAAACATGGCACGTTCTCAATCTGTAAGATTAAGTTATTCTAGTAATAATGATCACAGACATTCTTTGAATATAAAGAGAGATTTAATAGATGATACTTTGGAAGAGGAAGAAGACGATTTTGAAGATGCTCAAGAAGATGTCAGTGAAAGAAATACTAGAGGTAAGTTGTTTGTTTCCAATTAAATAGGGTTAATATCAAGGTAATAAAAAATATAGTAAAAAAATTGAAAAAATTATCACAATTAATTGTAACAAAAGATGTAACATAAAATGAACTTATAATATAATGGAAAAAAGTAAATAATAGTAATAGTGAAATATGTTAGTATAATAATGTTTCTATCTTATATAATATGTATATGATTTATATTACTAAACGAAATTGTATGGAATTTTTTAATGAAATAATTAATGCTATAAAAATGTTACAAAATTAATGAAATGTAGAAAAATTGTTTCAAACTAAATTACTCTTATAAATCATCACCCGAATCGTCATCATCATGCCAACCAAATTCATATGCTGATATTAAATCTTGTAAATCATTCTTCCATTCTTCCCAATCGTCTCTTGTTACATCACCATTGATATTACCACTATTAAATTTTAACCAACTTAAATCCATAAAATCATACCAATATTTGAAAACATTTCTTGAATTCTCATTAATGGTTAATTTCAATTGATCATTTTTACTTTGAGCATATATATCTGGAATAGTATCTGATGGTCTGTAACTCGTGGTCTTTAAAGTTTTCAACATTTTCAAAGATTCTGTGTCATCTTTCTTATTATCATCGATGAAGGATTGGTCTCTATCAATTTGACAATTTTCAAATTCATAATAATCAGTATTCGACAAATGTTTACCATCTCTACTATATTTAAATTTATTTTTCAAAAGATTCTTATTATAATGTGGTAAATTAATATGATAAGAATAATCGAATCCATCGGTATTTTTCATTGATGAAACAATATTTTGTAATGTTTCGCTATTGTTTGCCTGTAGACAATTAGTAATATAATCCATTGATTTTCTTTGTGCCAAATCATTCTGTGAGGCAACAGAATTTAAAGTATCCATCACAAAACATAATTGACCACCTATTTCCCAATTTGATAAACTTTTATCATTACACATTAATGGTAAAAGTAAATCCGAATCCTTAGCTAATTGTAAAGTTGTTACAATTTTATTAACCATTTGTAAAATAGAATCTGAATCTCTCTTGATTAAATTACCATTATCACTTAACCACAAAGACGTTAATAAGTCATTATCATTAATACCAAAACTCCAAACCGTTTTCTTCCCCATTTCATCTCTTAAATCAGTTAATAGATTTGTCGTAAATCCACCCCAACCGGATTGTAAATCTGTGACAATATTAAAACCTTGTAAGTTATCAGTATTTTCTAAGAAATCATGTAAATTTTCTTCAATGAAATCAATACCTAAATTATCAAAATTATATTCTTCTATACCAAATTGCCAATTATTAAAATTTTTAACATTTAAATCTTGATAATCAGGTAAATTTGATTTATCTTTATTATGATACCAATTTATCAATTGATTAAATGATTTAGGTTTTAAAATTAATTTGGAATAATCTGACCAATATTGTGCGGTATGTGGTGTTAATTTAGGTAAAATAGATTGTGTATCTAATGCAATTTGATATTGTGATTTATTAAATTTAGAATGTGTATTGATTATTGGTAATTTATCTTTATTTATACTTGTTTCCCCCTGTGATTGATCAGAGTAAAAATAATCATCAGTGTTGGAAGAATATTGATAAGTGGCTAATGAACCAAATCCATTTTTCGCTTCCCATAATAAGCATCTTGGTGAGTAAGAAACAGTTTTAGAAAATGGATCAATAGTTGGGTTTAAATTAATTGTCGGATCAATTAAATTCTGTTTCTTGGAGTCATTTGTAGTGTCCTTATTATAGTATGAATCAGCAATAGTATTTAAATTTTCATCTTGATTATTGAAGAATTGTGTAGTCAAATGATTAGCTCTTTGTGATAGAGAAATAGTAATAATTTCATGCATTGTTATTGGTATATAGATTGACTAGATGGTAAAATATCTACGGATATATCCAGTTATGTAACGAAATATATTATAGTATTCTCAGATTCTTAGAATTTAAATTTTTCATAATAATTTAAGAGAGAAAAACGATGAGTTTACCCATTTTAGTAATTTGAATTTGATTGACACCATTAATGTTAAGAAACATTATCATCAGTATAGTGGTAGTGTGTATATTACAAATGATATCCTGTATAAAAAGGCTTGCATCCAGACCCAATATCAACCATCAAATCAAATGGTATATCAATAGTTCCAATTTTAAAATAACCACAAAGGAAAACAATTTAGATCCATATCAAATTCCATTTAAAGTTATACAGGATAAATTAATTGAATTACGTAGATATGCCTCTTCTAAACCCCAAAAGACGTATATTGAACAAATGACTGGGTATTTACCGCTTTTTGAAAGGGAACAATTGCATGCCATTGGTTATTGGGATAAGATAAATGCAGTTGAAACTAGTGTACAGATGAATAAATATGCAACTAATAAGATGATAAATTCAATATTAAATCAGTTAAAGTATAGCAATGGTGACGAACCAATAATAAATAATTTATTTAATGAATTGTATAGTGCATCGAAGAACCAAAATTTCAAATCTTATATTAATAATAATAATAATAAAAATAATAATGTTTTAGATAATGATGTGAGAGACATGTGGTTGCATATATTACGTGAAACACACCCCAATTTCCAAGATGAAATTAATCCAATACGATCATTTATCGATGAAAGATTACAAGAGATAATAAGCCGTGAAGGTCCATTAACCTCAAATACATTAGTTGTTATACCTGGTTGTGGTATTGGTGGTATACCGCAATATATTTCATCTAAATATCCCGAAGTTAAAATTGATTGTATTGAATTTAATACGTTGAAATATTTGGGACACAAATATATTTTCCATAATAATTCTAAAGAAACTGTTATTAAGATTGCACCATTTGCCTTGGATTATTCCAATCAAGTGGATTCGACAAAGCAATGTGAAATTTTTGAATATAATATTGATTCAAGACTTATTAATAATGATAAGTTTAACAATAATGTGCATACCATATGTGGTGATTTTAATAAATATGTTCCTGACATACGTGAAAATAAACAATATGATAAAATTATTATAGTTACTGTTTATTTCATGGACACGGCATATAACCTTTTTGAATATTTTAAAAGTCTTGAATCTATGCAAATATACAGTAAGAGTCCGATTGAATGGTTGAATATTGGACCATTAAAATATGGTACACAACCATTAGTACAATTGACACAAACTGAATTTAATAAATTGAAAAAATTGAGAGGTTGGAACAATATCTATGATCAAATTGGGGAAGATATTAATGATGAGAATAATAATTTACATGGATATATTACCAACAAAGATTGTTTATATCAATCATTTTACAAAAACTACTATTTTCATTCCGTCTTAACAGAGGAATAATAATATATATTGACGTAAATATTAAATATAGAAAAGTAAGTAAATAATAGAGAAATAGATAGATATGTATCATTCGCGCAGTTACCGATTAAAGCCACACACAAAAGCTATACTTTAAACAGTATGAGGAACGCTCATGAAAATAAAATTTTATCTAGCTGTTCTTTTCCCCTCCAATCAATCATTGAATATAAAAGTTGCAGTGAATAGAAAGCATTAAATATATGTATCGGTTTCTTTAAGATGAATTAAAACGTTTATTAAATTATTTGTGCGAAGTTTTTATAGTTTTTTGCAGTGGCTGGGTAAATTATTTTGTGTTTTTGTAATTTAAATTAGGGTTGTTTTATTATTGTGGTGTTTTTGATTGTAGTTAAGTAGTGTACTGGTAGTGTACTGGTAGTGTATTGTTGTATTACTTTTATATATCGTACATATCTATAGCAAGGGTAACATCACTTCTGTAAGTTTATCGTATTTTGTATCATTATCTTTAAATACTTTCACTATTGCACTATTTAATTTATCCGCAGTAATTATGATGGTACCCGCACCACCTAATTTACTCTTATAAATAGGACACTCATATAATGCATTAAAATAAAATACATCATGTAATTGTTCTGATCTAATCTTCAATTCATCTTGTGTTAAATCATTGTTGATTAATGTTATGGTACAACCACCTTTCCCCGCACCGGTTAATTTTGTAGTACCAACATTAAATTCCTTTGTCTTTTGTACAATATTATCAATTAATGGATGTGAAACATTGATACTTTGTAAAAGATGTTGATTTATTCTAATAATTTCATTCAATTTAATGTAATTCAACTTGATATCATCATCATTTGTTAAAATATCACAACTTTGTTCACTAATCTTATCCATCGTATCCCAAACATTATTCATTACATCTGGTAACAAATCTTGTAATGCGGATACTTCATTCAATATTTGCTTTGTGGATCTAGTGATCTTAGTGTCTACAATCAATAAATTTAAATTTTGTAACATTGATTCAGATATTTGTAATGATTGGAATTTTAAATTATTATTCTTTACATATGAATTAATACCACCATAAGTAACCACTATATTATCAATACCAGATGGTGTACCATGAATACATTTTTCACCAATAAAGGCAAATTTATTAATTAATTTATTCCTTGCTTCTAATGTGGGACAATCCACTAATTTATTATTTATTTGTAACATTGAATGCGATAATGAGACACAAATCGATGCCGAGGAACCTAAACCTGCACCGATGGGGATGGTACTCTTTAAGATATTTTGTGTAATTAAATTAGGATATTGTGATTGTTTAAATTGTAATTCATTAGTGATATTGTTATTTGTCACATAAATGGTTAAATATAAGTAAATAAAGCAAATAATTGCATTCTTTTGAATAACATTCGATAATATATTTTCAGCATCTTGGGACAAATTAATAAACTCTACAATACGTTCAATTAATTTGGAATTTAAATTCATGTTGGGATTCGATACATCATTTAAATCATGTTGTAAATCTTTACTATACGCATTATCATCATCACCATAACCAAAACAGAATCTGATCAAGTTGATATTGTGAAACTTGTACAGTAATTTAATGTTGGGGAAATCCAATACAACATTGTCATTACAATCTTCCTTTCCCTGAATGAAATCCACATACAGATATGTTCTTAACGATTGCAATGCGCCAGCAATGACTTTCTTACCATATACGGCTGAATGTTCACCAAATAAGATTACTTTACCTGGCGTGGTCACTACAAATGGATCCATTATTCGTGCTGGTTGCAATTACTTACAGTGTGGTTACAATGTTTACAAATTGTGGATTGTTTCTTTGTTTGTATATTGGTTTAAATAGTTTTTGTTTTGAAACAGTTTTTGAAACTATCGGATTTAGTCGTTTACGTTGTTGTGTTCTTGTTTGTTGATGTTGATTGATTGTTTTTACTTGCTTGGATTCGCTGTGTTTGCGTTGTTGGTGTTTGGTTTGTTGTTGATATTAAGATTTGATTCTGTTTTGGTGTACTGGTCGTGATATTTATATAGAGTAACACCAATACACACATATTTACACATTCACATATATACATATATACTCCTACCACATTCGCGTATACAGTTGTACAACAACAGATACGAGTACATCACAGTTATTACAAGAGACACTGCACAATTCAGGTGGCAATTTATTATTTCAATTTATTCCATTTTCAATTTTTAATTTATTGGAAATTTAACAATTTCACAACAATTACACTTAATTATTTGAAACAAACACACATCCACGTATATATCAACTGACTTTAAGCCACATTCTACCGTGAATAATCAAATATAACTAGTTAAAGAAATGAATATCAATAAAGTTACAGTATCTCCATTGGTCTTATTATCAGTATTAGACCATCATCAAAGAACAAACACACCAGCTGATGATCGTTGTATAGGTGTCATATTAGGTGAATATATCAAATCTAACAACATCGACAACAATAACGCCGACAACAACAATTACACAATAAATGTCACCAATTCATTTGCGTTACCATTCGAAGAAGATAAGACAAATGATAACGTTTGGTTCTTAGATCAAAATTATATTAATAATATGTATGATATGTTTAAAAAAATTAACGCTAAGGAGAAAATTGTAGGTTGGTATCATACTGGTGGTAAATTAAATTTATCTGATTTAAAGATTCATCAAATTTTTAACTCTTTTGTTAATCCAAATTTAAATTTAGATAATAATATCATTGTTGATTCCTTAAATGATAATGATGACAATAACGAAGATATCGAATTCAAATTCACCACTAATACTAGCAGTTTTATATCACCATTGTTATTAATTGTCGATACTAAACAAAATGATATTGGATTACCAATTACTGGTTATATCGCTAAGGAACAAATAATGGATGATGGTACTACTTCTAAATTAACATTCAATCATTTACCATGTAACATTGAAGCCGAGGAAGCTGAAGAAATTGGTGTTGAACATTTATTAAGGGATGTTCGTGATCAAGCTGCACCTGAATTATCAATTAAATTAACAAATCAATTAAAATCATTAAAGGGTTTAAAACAAAAATTAAATAATATTATTGTTTATTTATCTAAAGTTAGCGATGGTAAATTACCATTGAATCATTTAATCTTGGGTAAATTACAAGATGTTTTCAATTTATTACCAAATTTAGGTCATTTTGACTTTGAAGAAATTATGGATGCTAATAACAATAATAATACTAACAATAATAATAATAATAATAAATGGGGTGTTGATTTACAAAAGGCTTTGACTGTAAAGACAAATGATGAATTGATGATGATTTATATTAGTAATTTAGTTAGATCCATTATTGCATTTGATAATCTAATTGAAAATAAGATTCAAAATGCTAAAATTTAAACTAGATAATTTGATATAATATTTTAAATTAAACATATGATCAATTATGTACATAATATATAGATAAAATACATTACTTATGTGTATATATCTATATAACTAACAACCCATTGTCTCTTCTGTAAATTGAAAAGTTTAAAATTTGTAGATAAAAAAAGGATCTGCAATTTGTTACTTACAACAATAAACTGTTTATCATTAAATAACATATACACAAACACAACAAGTGGTAAATGATATAGAACAGACACGAAAATGAATAGTATTCAATTTTTTTCACGTAATGTATCCAAACATTACAATTTTATATCAAATTTAAACACTTTATTACATTCAAATATTAAGTCCGGTCTAAATAAATCTAAATTACCCATAAATAAAATTTATAATTTAAATAATGTTCATAATAATCACGATTATAATAATTCTTGGTTGTATATTCTACGTTGCACTAATGAGCATACACCAGACGTTTCATCTTCAGGTTTACCTCTCGAGAATAATTTGCTAAGGTCAAGATTGGAAAATAAATCCCTAATTTCCAATAAATCAACAATAAATAATGTCAATACACATAATATTTCCAATGATACCGTTCAATTAGAACATCCTTTAGACACTATATATGAAAAGCTACCCTTCCAAGTAAAGACAATAAACAATAAACATGACAGGCATTTATCAATCCAAAACGTACATACTTGGAAACAATTACATAAATTAGTCAATACATATTTACAATTAACAAAACCACGTTTAACCATCTTAGTCATGCTAAGTGCCATTTGTTCATATGCCCTATCGCCAAATTCATGTTCTCTCGCACAATTAATCAATTTAACTATCGGTACTTCAATGTGTTCTGGTGCAGCCAACGCAATAAATATGGCGCGTGAATTTAAATTTGACTCAATGATGACAAGGACAAGAACAAGACCCATTTGTGTAGGTAAATTAACCGTTAAACAATCATATATATTTGCTGCCGCTATTGGTATATCTGGTACTCTTATTTTATATTATGGCGTTAATTCAATTGTTTCATTCTTAGGG
>JAJLYE010000235.1:0-45990 GCA_030571715.1 Grigorovia jiainica (nom. inval.) | reverse complement strand
GTTAATTCTGTTCAAGGATAATAAAGTTATTATTTTAATAAAAGGTTAAAATGATATCACAATAGTAATAGGGTTGAATAAGATATCATAGTTGTAATTAAAGTCTTCCACTGCGTAATATTAATGGTGCTAGGTGTTATCCTTAGTGAACAATAGTTTTGTTGAATGATGTTGTTTTGTTTTATCGGTAATTAAGAAATGTTACAAATAAGAAATTCTAATGTTTGAAAATTAATTTAAGAAAAGTGGAGATTCAAGATTGTTCAGGGATAATACTAGGTTTTGTGTGTAATTTCCAGAGTGAAATTATGATCTATTGTTTAGATCTTTATTGTTCCCTTTGTGGTTCGTTGTTTGAAGAATATGTTTTAATTTGTTAACGATTAATTCATTGTTTAATCTTCAGTAATTCTTAGTAAAAGAATTACGGTGCAGACGTGTACGTGTTATCCTTTTGTGGTTTAGCTGGTTAAAATTCACAGTCCTTTTGTGATTTGGTGGGTGAAAATACACAGTCCTTTCGTGGTTTAGCGGGTGAAAACTCACAGTCCCTTTCGTGGTTTAGCGGGTTAAAACTTACAGTCCTTGTAATGGGGTGGGTGAAAATTACAGTTTCTTTATTGACCATTTGCTGCCTTGTTTTAGTGTAAAACAATAAGGTTTATTGTTAATTAGTTTTAACTAGTTTTGGTCATTCAATTTGGTGAAAATTTTTATTATTGATGAAGTTCTCGAGATCAAATGATTTAATATAAATTGGAACAAAAATTGAATTGTATATATTTTAATTTCCTTTTGGTTTAGAAGATCATCTTTAGAATAATCATAAAACTGAACTGAAAATTGTATTAAATAATTTTTAGTATATAAGTTATATAATAAATTGATTGTCCATTTTCTGTCGCAATAATTTATTATCTTTTATTTTATTAATTTTATAATTAAATATTGAATTTAAGTCAATTTTTAATTATTTCCCCTTTAAGTTAAGATACGTCAACCCACATCTTAACAGGGGATCAGCAGTTCGATCCTGCTAGGGACCATTTCTTTTTGTATTTTTTGAAACTTTAAAACCTGTTGAAGTAAGATGTCCAAATAGGATTCGTTAGAAGCATTGTAGACAGACTTATTATCTTTAATATCCATATAGTCCTTCATATGGTATATTTAAGACTGAATTATAATATAGTATATAAATTATAAAAAGGAAATAACATTTTCAATTTTTATATGAATAAGTTATCATTATATACAACAATTATTACCATATTATATTATAATATACAAAATGATTACAATATCGTATTAGTAATAGAACATGACTGTCTTGATTAAGAATTAGTAAGTAAATACATTGTTTGTTCACTTACGCATTTCTTTTCAGTAAGTTGATTTAAGTATCTACCGATAATGTAGTTACTTCAACACAAGCCCTGTTAACATTCAAGCTTTCAAATATATTTTCTTTATCAGTGAGAATATCCAATCAGGTAATGAAGTTACCTTATTTTTTTTGATTTATAAAAAATGTTAATTACATCAATTAAATTAGAGTTACAAATAGATCGCAAATTTTAATCCTATTTGTATTATTAAAGAATATTAGATAGAAACAATTCCTTATTCCAATTCTATTTTTACAATATTTTTATCCCCCACTAACTAATCTGAGCCATTGAAAAATGTTTTAATGTCATCTTCCTTAACTACCTCACCGTTTTTTGCAAATGGTTTCAAAAAAGTATTCAACCGCTCTTGTAACGATCTAAATGCAACAATACCCTGAACCGCATCCTCCGTTTTCAATGTTCTTTTTACTAAATGTGTGGTTAAGTCATTTATAGTTTTCGATTCTTCTTCCTCTTCTTTAGCCTCTAACACATCCTCTTCATTCGGTTCATAAACAGGTTCATCGTTTATTAAAAATGGCACTATTTGTTTTAAGAATATGCACAGTTTATCATTATCATTATTGGCACTATCACATATTTCTTGTAAAGTCTTACCATAATCAGCTTTTAAGAACACTGAAAACCGACTAATATTAAGATCGTCTTCGTCAATTTTATCTATACTTCTTTTTTCACCAACTGATTGTCCACAGGATTTATGCCCTTCTGAATCTTCTTTGCAGTTAACCAGAGTTTCATGAATTAGTTTACACGCAAATAATTTATCAGCCAATTCATGTGACATCAATCTTTTAAAATAATATTCATATTTATTAACACATTTCCAACAAATAAATGAATCAAATGAATCTAAACTTGGAAAACCAACAATAAGTTGTTGTCCATAAATATCTTCAGTTGTTTTATCACGTTCTACAAACGTTAGCGGGAGTCCCATAATACAGTAATCATGATACCAATCTTCATTACATTCTAACCCCATTACGCACTGTAGCATAATTGAAGTAGAATCAGGATCATATTCTTGATGACAATCACAAAATACACCTTTGTAATTTTGATTATAAATATTATCCATAGCAGGAATATCATTAATTCTATTTTGTCTAATTTCACATCTTACCTGATTAATTTTATCAACTCTATTATCTCTTTCAGTACCACAATCACATGTGAAATGTCTCTTAGTAAATAATTCCACTAAATTACAGCTGGTATGGCATCTAATAGAACATGAATAACAGACACCTATATTGTTATGTGTTTGACAGGCAAATATTTGTTGTCTCTTGGGTCCCAAATTATATGTGCAACTTTTGGGTTCCCAGGGGAATAATTCTCTAGCCTTTTGATGCATTTCATTTTGTCCGGAAAGATATTCAGTTAACGTTAAATGATCCATAGCTTAAAGGATAGCAACAATTTGTTTATGTTTGCAAATAATTATATTTCACTAGTTGTGTTTCCATTTAATTATTTTTTTTTATCGATTTTAATTTATTTTAATTTTGAGATTTGTATTTAAATTTTTTTATTATATAATAAATGTATTTAATATTTTACACAAAAGATACGTTAATAGTTGATTAATCCTTCTTTTCTTCAGATTCCACGGCTTGTTTAGCAGCTTCAGCCTTTTTAGCTTGTTCTTCTTGTGGTTTTCTTTCCTTTGATTTATCTTTTGAAGAAGTTTCAATGTTGAAAACTCTGTATAATAATTCATGAGTATCTTCCTTAGATACCATTAAATTAATACATTTAGTACCCTTCCAAACTGGTAAGAATAAATTTTCTTCATCTTCATGTTCTCTAACGACATTAATGAAAGCACAACCGGAACTGATTTCTTTAATGTTCTTTAAGAATTCGTCATCAATATCTAATTTGTCTAAAGATTCGAATGTTGGGAATGCTTCGGTTAATAATAATTTTAACATATCTAATTTACAATTTATAATTCTATTACTACTCATATGATGTTTCATAATTGGTAAAGATTCACTTTGCACTCTCCAAGAACATTCAATATCGCTTCTTTGAGAGACAAATAATTTAACACCAGAGTAGATAATCTTTAATCTATTTTCATTAGCTTGAATAATATCTCTTAAACATGGGGCAACAGTGTAAATAACTCTTGTTGGTTCACCGGTGGCATTTCTTACTAAACAAGTATTTTTTTCAAATTTGTCATCAATACCGTAGAATTTCCAACAAGATTGAATTGATTCATGATTTGGATCAACGAAGACAAATGGTTCTTCATTAGCATCACGAGGTAATTTTTCCTTCTTTTCTTCTTCAGTAGATTCTGTTATTTTAGCCTTTTTAGTTTCAGTTTCCTCTGGTAATGGAGTTGATTCAGCTTCTCTCTTATTATTTTCATTAACACTGGTAGCAGCGTTTTCTTCTTCTTCACCTAATTTTTCAAAAACGGTAATGAAGAACCCACCAGTATTTTGTTGATGTGGGTAAACTCTAATACAATTTTGTAAATTGAATTTTTCCGCTTCTTCAACGGTTGGTGGGAACCAACTATCTACTGTATTTTCATCACCTTTATTTTTTTCCTCCATATTTCTATCAATAACTGGCCATTGATTAATACCTGGATTTCTAATTAAGCCAGGTAATTTATCATCACAATTAACTAATCTTATTTGGTCACCCCATTTTCTTAAAGCTTGAGCAACAACGGCTTCATTTTCAGTTGGATTTAAGGAACATGTGGAATAAACTAATCTACCACCTTTCTTTAAAAGGTTTAAACCTCTATTTAAAATATTTAATTGAACTTGATGTAAACCTAACCCAGCTTGTGTATTCCAATCTTTCCAAACGTTAACATTTTTTCTCATTGTACCATCACCTGAACATGGAACATCACATAAGATTCTATCAAATTTAACCATGTTGGCCTTATTGTTACCAAGATTTGGATTTAATTTAATACGTGGGAAAAATTGAGCATCGTGATTAACTACAATAAGATTAGCACTATTAATTCTCTTTAATTGATGTACTAAAAGATGAGATCTTCTTTGATCAGCATCATTAGCCATAACGAACCCAGTTGGTTCATCATTGGTAGAATGTAAAGCTTCTAATAATTGAGCAGTCTTAGAACCAGGAGCAGCACACATATCCAAGACTTTATGTTGAGATTCCACTTCTAATAAGATTGGTGGGATCATAGAGACGGCTTCTTGTCTAGAGATATTACCGACTTGATTCTCCAATACTAAGAATCTTTGAGTCTTGGCAAATTGTGGATTTTTTCTAATGACAGTCTTTGGAACATCTAATTGCCAAGCTAATTTTTGTGGGTACCAAGATAATTCAATTGGATTCTTTAATAATTCACCTTCAAAAGTGACATTATTTAAATTTGGTAAATGTCTTTCATTGAATAAATTTAACACTTCCTTAGCGTGTTTTCTAGAACCAGTGACTCTAAAGGTTAATGGTAATGGATCTTGACATTTGGATTTGAATGCATCCCATTGATCTTCAGGTAAAAGATTAAGTTTCTTATAATATTTTTCCCATTTTTCATTTTCCTTCACTAAATCATTCCATTGATTAGTAGCCTTGGTGTCGTCACGAGCACCAAAAGTCTTCTTCTTATTGTTTCTTCTTCTAGCCATGTTGCCAATCCTAGTTTTGCTTGTGTACAATGAACAAGTACAATTTCCGCGCACAAGTAAAAACTTTTTCAAACTCATCGCAAATTTTCAAACAGTGAAAAATCATTCAACACGAATCTGTATAATGTGGTGATTAACATAAGGTTAGTGTTGTTTCTATACCATACAAGTAGTTATTAAAGTGTGAGATGTCACAAGGTGAACATGAAGCGTTACAGAATTCCAGATATATGGATACTCTAGCAAAGATTATCATAGCTAAGAGGAATATTAACGAAAATGTCAATAATTCCACCACTAATAATAATGATAATAATCTAACTATAATACAAGAATATAAGAATAAGATAAAACAATTAGATGATTTGATTAATTCCATCCTGGAGGCTAAACCATTGATGGAGCTCCCAAAAGATGTTGGTACTACAAACAATTGGAGATTAGATAAGGACAAATTAATAGAAAATTTGAATCCAATCAATAATAATGAGAACCATTTAATGTATATTGAACAAAATGGACAGAAATATGCCTTGATACCCATCAAGGACACCAAAAAGAGTAATAAACAACATAAGAATAAAAATAAGAAGAAAACATGCTCATTTTGTCATGAAATGGGTCACTCTAAGGCAATGTGTCCTAAAAA
Organism: Grigorovia jiainica (nom. inval.); assembly: GCA_030571715.1. Lineage (NCBI taxonomy): Eukaryota > Fungi > Ascomycota > Saccharomycetes > Saccharomycetales > Saccharomycetaceae > Grigorovia > Grigorovia jiainica (nom. inval.). The sequence goes on along the minus strand of JAJLYE010000235.1, from coordinate 40,279 downwards.
ATTATATAATTTACCATAATCTTCTCATATATACGTTAAATAAATTTAATTATTCTAGTAATTCATTCTCATTTATATTATTTTTATTTATTTTTATTCTGTATATATTATATTATACTATATTATATTACAATGCTATTATTTTTTTTCACTCATGGCTTCTCTTCTAGTGGCATCTTGTAATAAGTTAGTATCAACCATATTATTATTTAAATAAACGTATCTTACGGTTGAACCTCTAATAAAGATATTTCTTACTGATGTTAAATGTGGGTATTTAGCTTCATTAGTACATGATATATTATCTAATTTTAAATTTAAAAATTGATCTACTGATTGTAATGTACCTTTTATTTCAATATCATTTTTTAACTGGTTTTAAAAAGTATACATGTTTAGATGTATGTATTGCAGTTTTATTTATTAATAATTAAATTAAATAACAAATAATTAATAGTTATTGTTAGTATCAAAGTCATGGTGTATGGTAGTTACTCCCGAATGATTGAACAGAAAAATTGAATCGTGCAATCAATTCTGGATGAAAACAATCATGCCAGGTGCAAAAAATATTTCAACATACTTGTACAACAACTTCTTGATCCACAAGAGTCTTAAAGAATGAGAAGAATAACATATTGTATTTAAATTTATTTGATTTCTGTAATCTTTTTGTTATGAATTGTTTAATATTTTTTTTTTTCAATTTTGAATTTATTTTTTAGTAACGTGTAATTATTTAATTATTTACTTTCAGTATCCTTCCCAAATTGAATAACCGTACAGGAAGCAGCTGTATCGGAAGCCTCTATGTAACTAATACTTTTTAGAGTAGGATTAAAATTAGTTCATGCTTGAAAACTTGAGCTAACCATTTATTTACTAGTAATAAAATTAATCTTCAATTCATGCAATAAACGTGGTATCGCCGCATGATAGAAGAGTTTAAGTAATCTTTTAGCATTAAGAGTGAATAATCTTGAATGTTAACACAGTTAACAGCTTTTAATAATTTGTCTTTATATAAAATAATTATAAATAAGAAGGAAAATACTTTATTTATGGTCATATTTTAGAATTAGAGGACCAAGACAAATGTGTTTATAGTGGTGATACTTTAATTTTGGATCTATGCATCAAAGATATTTTAATTTGATGATGTCGAGTTTTGAGATAGGAAATAGCTTGTTTCTATTTTGCAAGGAGAGAAACCGTACGGTAAGAGTTTAACCTTTATCTTATGAATATAATCCATTAAAAATAAATTGCTTGTTGACTCGAGTACTTTATCAGTTTTTCATAAATTACATTCAATCCAGTACTTTTACAAACAGAAAATAAAATGGTTTGTTAATTTTTAATTCGAATAAACTATCCAAATTTGATTAGTTCATCCAATAATGGAGAATAAAGCAGTTTCTCCGAAAGCTCATGCTCTCCAATCTTTTCTAGATTTTTCTTACTGAGAAACTTAGTTAGTACAAACCAATTAGAAGCAATGAACTCCTTCTGGTATATATAAAAGGGACAAACTGGAACATATTTGAAATAAAATGCTTATTGAAAGTGATCTTACTAACCTTGTGCCAGGCAGAAATTTTGCTTTACTCTACTCATAAAGTATTTCCCTTATAGTAGTTCTTATACAGTCTAAATGGAATTTCATTTTACGTATTGTACACTATCTGAGGTGTGATCCTTAAGTCTTTGTTAAATATAAATATGATATTTTGATGGCGGTAAAACACAATGAAAACATGTAGTCCGTATGAAGAAAATTCAATAACGGTGGGACGTATATGTTGTTTCAAGAACTATATCGTGTCTGGATCCGCAACATTATAACTCACAGTAGGCCACAATACGTTGTAACTTACCTTACACTTACTCTCCGTTATGAGTCAAACACTTTTAACAAAATCTTATTATCTGACGCCAAAAATACCATAAACGGTAATTTTAATCATATCTTATCTATCAATTATTTATTGATTTTGACACATACTTAAGATATCTTTAAATTCTTATTTTCCATCGTATTATAGCACTGACTCATTAATTCACCCAAACCTACTTTATATAATATATACATACTCATATATACCTATTCATATTCATATTCGAAAACTCTCCTATCTGTAGTATTGAAATTGTTGTTACTGAAAAATATTTTCATTCGAAATTTTTTAATCATACCACAAATAATTTAGTCATTATTTAAAAACAATTGCTATAGTTTATAATACAGCCCGTTTAATCACGTATATCGAACAACAGAGCTATACTATAACTAACATAAAATAAAATCTTACTGATTCGAATAATGTCTTCGAAAATACTGATAAAGATTAAAGATGCTATCTTTAAGACATCGCTAAATAAGAAGATACCCAATGTATTTAATAGCCCAATCTCTGAATTAACCATTAAGAATAATGAAAAATGGGTTATTTGGGGGTCAGGTAAATCAAAAATGATTGATATTATAAGTGGTAAATATTTAGCTGAACCACCAAATAGTTATCATTTTAATCATCCGGAAAATAAATCATTAAACATTGAACAATTAAAATTCAATGGTGTTATCCCCACTGCACATTTAAGTGCTCGTTATGAATTCTTTAAGGATGAATTTGACCAAACAACAAGACAATTCATATTGGATAATTCTATTGGATCCAATGAAGTTAATTATACAATTTCCACGACAAACCGTCAAGTGGATATGAAATTATATGATAAGTTAATAAATGAACTGAAATTAAATGAATTACAAGATAGATGGGCCATGGGATTAAGTAATGGTCAAATGAGAAGAGCTCGTTTAGCACGTTCACTTTTAAAGAAACCTGATTTATTATTAATTGATGATCCATTCTTAGGTTTAGATCCAATTGCAACAAATATTATCTCTAAATTTTTATCAAATGTTTATAAAGAGATTGGTGTTCCAACAATCATCGGGTTACGTTATCAGGATACAATTCCAGATTGGTGTTCACATATTGTCAATGTGGATGATATTGATGGACTTTTATTTAAAGGTCCTATTACACAGTTAACTGAATCAATTGAATCATATAAAGAAAAGGCTAAGAAATCAATTAGAAAAATGTTTAATAAACATAGAGATTTAGATAATTATTGTATTGATGATTTAATTTCATCACATCCATTATATGGTAAAAGTAAAGAAGAATTACATAATTTACCAAGTTGTCTTGAATTTAAAGGTGTCAATGTTACTTATAAAGGTGAGGATGTATTAAAGGATCTTTTTTGGAATATTAAAGTTGGTGACAAATGGCACGTTAGAGGTGAAAATGGTTCTGGTAAATCAACATTATTATCAATGATATTAGCGGAACATCCACAATCATGGAATTCTAAAGTAATTGAAAATGGTATTCCAAGAAAGACTGGTAATACAAATTATTTTGCCATCAATAAGAGAATTGGTCTTTCGTCACCTGAATTACATGCTATTTTTGGTAAGGACAAGAATCATAATTTAACTCTTAGAGAATGCATTGCATCTGGATTCCATGAAGGTTCATCAAATAATTTCATTCCCATGTGGAAAAATTTAAATAATCGTAAGAAGAAAATATTAAATATGTATTTAGAATATTTTGATTTATTAAAGGATGCTGATAATAAAAGATTTAATGATTTAACCGTTAGTGATCAAAAATTAGTACTTTTTATTAGAAGTATTGTTAAGATGCCAGAGATTTTAATTTTAGATGAAGCATTTTCTGGTATGGAAGTGGAACCAATGTTACGTTGCCATGCATTGTTACAAAGATGGCCAGGTACACAATTAATTGTAGCACACATTGAAAATGAAACACCATTATGTGATAAGTATATAAGATTAATTGGTCCAGGTAAGTATGAAATTGGTAATGTTGAACATTAATATCTTTCCTTTCAGTATTAGGTAAAGGTTTAGATAATCTTCGACATATGTAATTTTAAGTTAATTTATTTATATATTTATTTTAATTATAAAAAGAATGTTATTGTAACCATCAATGCCTTTGCAAGTTCATATTTTTGTGCCTGTTACTTTAAAACATAAGGATATAGGAGTAAAACTGCCATTAATCTTAAAAAAATTTTGTAAAGATGTTTCTAAAAATTACATTAATTTATATGATTTATATGAGGTATTTAATACGCTTGGATAAGGAATATATAATTTGGGTTATTTTGTAAAAAATTCTATATGATTAATGACTTTAGGTGTTTCAATTAACTATTATTGCATTAAAGTATTTCAATAAATAACAATAAAAATAATAGGATTAAACTCGCTAGTAAGTCGATTGCATGTGATGAACGCTCTTTCGATGACTTTAGGTGTTTCCGATTTAACGATTTAACTATTATTACTAGTCAACTAATAATACAATTAAATCATTAAACAAAACTCGCTAATAGAAGTCAATAGGTATTGTTTGATGCTATTCCAATGATGTTAGGTGTTTCCGAATTGACGCATTAACTGATAACGGTAACCGTCAAAACAAAACTCGCTAATAAAAGTTGAATTGAATTATTGGAAGCATTCAAAATGGCTTTAGGTGTTTGAATAAACCATTATTGCATTATTGTTATCAATAAGTAACAATAAAAATAATGGATATTACAAAACTCGCTAGTATGATGTCAAATGTAAATACTGAACTGTTCTTATGTGTTTAGGTGTTTCAACTAATTACTATTGCATTAATATCATTTGATAAAATAACATTAAAAATAGAAAATTTTGTAAAACTCGCTAATATCAAAAAGGTCTAATTTATGACCGAAAACTTTATTGTTGCCAATTTGTTAATTTATTTTATAAATATGTGGATTAATATTATTAGTATTTGTCCTGGTCGTGATTTTAATTCAATGATTTTAAAACTCTAACATTTTCTTTAAATTCACCATCCCAATTACCACTTGGGTTGTATTCACAAACAGTGATGTTACCCCAATATGAGTTACAATATCTGACGGCACAACCAATCTCGGTGGTGTCCTTCCAAACTACTTGAGTGAAATGACCAGTAGATTCAGAGAATTCAGATTTATCAAAGTCGTAATCTTTAATTTCGTTATACCAACCAGTGACAGAACCATTAACTGAATGACCGATGGCGATACATTCACCAAAATCATAATCTGAATGTTCGATAGTACCAGAGGCACAATCATAGGCAGCAACCCATTTGGCAGCATATGCAGCCAATGTATCGTTCCAAGTTAATTTGGCGGTATCTTCATGTAAACTTCTGTATGAATTATGTCTGTCAATAATGATATCTTGGTCTTGTTTGGTCATGTTATAAGCTGAAGGTTCCTTAACATTTGGTCTTTGAGTTGGATCCTTAAGATCTTTATCTTGGCCAGGATAATTTTCAGCTTTTACAAAAGCTTTTGCGATTGTTAGAGATGTAAGTAGGAATTTGAATTGCATTGTAAAATATATGTTTATAGATTTAAAAAATTGTATTTGGTTTAATACTATTATTAATTAATTATTGTTAATTAAGTTATTGATTTGATATTATGTTATTCTTCAAGAATTAATTTGAAATAGAAAGGAAAATTGTTACTTATATATAAAATAAAAGATATAGATTAATTACAGTATGAGTGATATTTCGTCTGTAGCAAAAGTTTGCCAAACAGCAAATTTCTCGAGATCTGGGCAAAAAAAGAAAAGAAACGAAAAGAAAAGGACGTTCCTTGACGGAAACTTTCCTGATATGGAGTTCCCTGCTTTCCTGTGGCATCCGAGAAACCACCGCAGAACAGGTTCTATTGTTTTTACTCTACGGGCTTTTCACTGGTGCAGGGAGAAAAAGTTCCCCCAATACGGAAACCCTGTACTCCTTTACACTAAAATGCCGTACCCCCCAAACATCCCCTTGGTTTTTCCTATTTTTAAATACTTGCATATTGAAGTAACCGCTAAATATTGTTTTATCTTGTTTGAAGCACAAGTTTATCGTATTGTGAAGCAAAATGATCAGTTATTAGGGGATACAGGAGTTTCCTTACTGCCATTGTTAGAATATAGTCTTGGTTAATCATGCATCAGAACTTGAATTCAAGTATAGTGACGTATTCTAAAGATGCAAAGCTTTTAAGGCTGAAATTAATAATATAACGTGAAATTTATTAATTCAAGTTAGAATTAGAAACTAGGCTTAATATACAGAATAATGATCATTTTTCAAAAAAGAAAGTAAAAATATCAAAACAGAGATATACTATTAATGAAAATTTAGAAACTTTTTCAACTAGATTTATTTAATTAAGCTACATAACCATTATTTATTTAAAATATGTTCAAGAAAACAATTGTACTTAAATAGTAAGTAGACTTTCCTAGATGAACTTTGAATGTAGTAATAACTTCAAAAAAGAGTTGGGAGATTTCAGTTAGTGTACGATATAGACTTTACATTAATACTAAATTAGTTGATAAATAAAATGATCGTTGTATGGTTCTTATTATTCTTAGAAAATTACAGCTCACAAGATGATTCTCCTCTGTTAGGTATTGAGGTGTAAAACTATGCAATGCAAAACTCTAAAGTAGAAACAGAATTCTTTTCTTTTCCCTTAGCAAAGAAAGTAGTCAACTGTTAAAACATAAAGAGAAACATCAACATGTCGCACAATCTTCTCTTTCCAATGTGGGGTGCTTTCGGTTTCAAGATTTCAAAAAAAAAAAAAACTGCAGAGAAAACTGTGTACAATTCAAAAATATTTAGTTTTGAAATTTCTCAACTGTAATTATTTTGTTTCTTTTCTTCTTTGCCCCACTGCAGTATTTTTGTTAATTTAATCACATCATTTGTATTGCTCATACTACTTATTCAATCTGTGCATTTTTCAGTTCGTTGCCAAGAATGAAGTTAAAAGACCATTTATCACACGTTTATTCAAAAGAGAAAGGTTTCAATAATATACGGCGTTTATTTATTTACTTTATATAGTGATAGACTTGGAATTGTATTATAAAACTTTGAAAAATATTAAAGGTATCCTTTTAAATACACAGCATTTCTCTATTATAGCTTTTAAAATAAAAATTGCGATCAACTTGTGATTATTTGGTAATCCATTTCTAAACCACTCTTGTAAACATCAAATAAATAGTCTATTTTAATGCTACCAGTACAATATACTAAGTATAATACATAATCTCTCCAACTTCAAGATTGAACTTTCAAAACACCAAATTTTAAACAATTTCATTGGTCAAACGCCAAAATTACAAAATTTCTCGAGTTAAACACGCACGTGACTGTTTGTTTACTTTTTCAACTTCGCAAAACATTTTTTCAAAAAAAAAAAAAAATAGGATACTAATTATTTATATTTTATTTACATACAATTTACATAATACTATAATAAATTTCAATTGGATACTTATTTGACAATAATTTTTGATAATATGGCTCCACCTGAAATTATTGCTGATTTGGAACATGTTCCATTACTACATCCCGATACAACATTACCCATAGAAATTAAAAGAGAAAATGAATATGGTAAATTAACAAGTGATAAATATTTATATCCAGTGAAATGTTTAAAAGGTAAAGATATCCCAGATCCAATTATTGATACTCCACCTTATTATATCTCACTTATTACTTATTTCAATTATTTAATTCTTATTATTTTTGGTCATATTCATGATTTTTTCGGTATGAGATTTAGAAAGACCAAATATGCAAATTTATTAGAACAAAATGGTATGGCTCCTTGGTACTCTAAATTAGAATCATTTTATGTAAGAAGATTAAAAATGAGAATTGATGATTGTTTCTCAAGACCAGCTACAGGTGTGCCAGGTAGATTTATTAATTGTATTGAAAGAGTATCACATGAATTTAATAAATATTTCACTTATAGTAAACAAACAAGAATGTGTTTAAATCTTTCATCTTATAATTATTTAGGTTTTGCTCAAAGTGAAGGTAGATGTACTGATGATGCAATTGAAAGTGTGGATCAATATGGTATTAATACTGGTGGTTCAAGAACACAAATTGGTACTACTGATTTAACAAGAGAAACTGAAAGATTAGTCGCTAAATTCTTAGGTAAAGAAGATTCAATGTTAGTCTCAATGGGGTACAGTACTAATGCTAATTTATTTAATGCATTATTAGATTCAAAATGTTTAGTTATTTCAGATGAATTAAATCATACTTCTATTAGAACTGGTGTTAGATTATCTGGTGCCACAGTAAGAGCATTTAAACATGGTGATATTGAAGGTTTAGAAAAATTAATTAGGGAACAAATTGTATTAGGTCATCCAAGAACAAATCGTCCTTGGAAAAAAATTTTAATTTGTGTTGAAGGTTTATTCTCTATGGAAGGTACATTATGTAATTTACCAAAAGTTGTTGAATTAAAGAAAAAATATAAATGTTATCTTTACGTCGATGAAGCCCATTCAATTGGTGCTATGGGTCCTAATGGTCGTGGTGTTTGTGATTTATTTGGTGTTGATCCAAATGATATTGATATTTTAATGGGTACTTTCACTAAATCATTTGGTGCCGCTGGTGGTTATATCGCTTGTGATAAAAAAATTATTGATGCATTAAGATTATCATCAAATGCTCAAAATTATTCTGAACCAATGCCAGCACCAGTATTAACACAAATTATGACATCAATGAGAATTATTATGGGTGAATTAAATCCAGGTGAAGGTCAAGAAAGATTACAACGTATTGCATTTAATTCACGTTATTTACGTTTAGGTCTTCAAAGATTAGGTTTTATTGTTTATGGTAATGCTGATTCACCAGTGATTCCAATGTTATTATATTGTCCATCAAAGATGCCAGCTTTTTCCAGAATTATGTTACAAAGAAAAATTGCTGTAGTTATTGTTGCATACCCAGCAACACCATTAATTGAATCTCGTGTTAGATTTTGTATGTCTTCATCATTAACTAAAGAAGATATCGATTATTTATTACGTCATATTGATGAAGTGGGTGAAATGTTAAATTTAAAATTAAATTCTGGTAAATCAAGTTGGGATGGTAAAAAACAAAGATGGGATATTGAAGATGTTATTGCTAAGACACCAGAAGATTGTAAAGATAATAAATTCTTTGTTTGTTAATTTCATCAAAATAACATAATAATCATTTGAATATTTTTATATATATTATGAAATTTAAATGAACACAAAAAATAATTAAGAAAAAAGTAAATAAATAAATAAATTCCATGATAATAAAAGGGAAACACAATATACAAAAAAACATATTTTAATTCAGTTATTATTGTTTTTGAAACATGTCATATATAGTAAAACATATATTTTAGTAATTATTAATTCAAAAATCTTCCTTTAAATATGATTTGTATTATTATTTATTCTTATGACAATCTCCGTTTCCCCCTTTGGGCAAAAAAACATTCAAAATTGTAAACTGAAAAACAAAAACGTAAATCTAACCACAAACAGAACTAAGTCTTATTTTATTTTACCTATTTAAAATTACTTATATTCAAGTATTCGAGTGCTTATCAATTGATTTTTATAAGCAACATCACACGCAAAATTGAAACAAAACAAATCCAAACGCAATGTCCAGTTTAAATAAGATATCCACAGAGACCAAAGAAATAATAAGAAAATTTAGAATCAATACATCACGAACAGAAACAATTAAATGTCTACCCATCAAAATTGAACCATCACCATCATATGAAATTGTTATTGCACAAGACGAAAAGGATGAAATGGATGAAGATTTAGAAACGTTAAATGATTTATCTGAAATTTTACCAGATAATACACCAAGATTTGTATTAATGGCATATCCATTAATTAACAAGGATGGATTAAAGCAAACACCATTGATTTTAATTTATTGGAAACCACAAACTGTTGTTTCATCTGAATGGAAAATGTTATATGCTGGTGCATTAGAGATGGTTAAACATGAAGTTGGAACGTATAATGTTATTGAAGTTACATCTGGTTTAGAGGATGATGAAGATGTAGAAGAATTGATTGAAGAAATTGAATCATCTAAGTAGAATAATATTTAAATTACTGATTCTCTTTCCTTTTATAAATAAATAATAAATAATAATGAATAAATAATAAATAAAAATGAATATATTTAATATGAAATTAAACCTTTATCTGTGACTGACGCAGAATGGATGTACGGATTTTATAATTTAATTTTTTAAATTTGAAAAAATATTTATATACCTTTTTGGTTAATTTTTCAAATCTTAGACGACGCAAAAAAAAAACTTTCAAAAAAAGATGAAAAATTTCAGTAAAACCGAAATTATTTAAGCGTTAATAATTATTATAATTCAATTTATATTATTTCCCATTAAAAACATCATCATCAAATAATAAATTAGTCGCCATGGGTCGTATGCACAGTGCCGTATGTTAAATAATTTTTTATATTTTAATTTTTGAATATAAATTATTATTTTATTTAGCAATGTCATAGTATTTAAATAATTGTACATTAGATTTATCTTCTGTATGAGCTATAAGGATCACAAGTATAACTTTTTCCGGTTTACATCGATTAATGAAATTGTTTTCATTGGTTTGAAGTATAGTTTTCTTTTGTTAGGAATTATAACTTTGGATGTTTGCTGGGTGATACCAATTCAATATATGTTATTCTATCAAAGGAAAATTAATTTTTTTTATTTTGAAAGTAAGCATATTTATTTACGCATTAATGATGATAAAAAATCACTGATTTAAATTGTCATTATAATGTGTAATGTTTTTGTCGAATTGAAGTTTTTTAGAGAACTAATATTTGACAACTTGATTGGAAAATTATATTTGTAATTCTTATAGTAAATAATTAAATTCTATAATATTGTAAAATAAAGTAATAGTTTATTGAATATTTCTTCAAAGGTCAATTAACTAACAATTATCTTCTCTTTTGTATTATTTAATTTCATTCAATTAATATTAAATTCAAAATTGAAAACATATTTATTATAGGGTAAAGGTATGTCCTCTTCTGCTATTCCATATTCTAGAAATGCTCCAGCTTGGTTCAAGTTATCCAACGAAGCTATTTTAGAACAAATTATTAAGTACGCCAGAAAGGGTTTAACTCCATCTCAAATTGGTGTCTTATTAAGAGATGCTCACGGTGTTACTCAAACCAGAGTTATCACTGGTAACAAGATCTTAAGAATCTTAAAATCTAACGGTTTCGCTCCAGAAATTCCAGAAGATTTATACTATTTAATTAAGAAGGCTGTTTCCGTTAGAAAGCATTTAGAAAGAAACAGAAAAGATAAGGATGCTAAATTTAGATTAATTTTAATCGAATCTAGAATTCACAGATTAGCTAGATACTACAGAACCGTTGCCGTTTTACCACCAAACTGGAAATACGAATCTGCTACTGCTTCTGCTTTAGTTAACTAAGGTGTTTAATATATATATAATTATCTTATCATTTTATTAATATATTACTTCATTTTATTTAAATTTTAATCTTTATTAATTTAATAATTAATAAAAAAGATTTTCAATTGTATAATAATAAATATTCATTTCATTTGTAATTATTTTTTTATTCCTTTCCAAGAAATATTATATTTAAAAGATTTGATTGTATTATGCAATAATAGAGTTTGTATTTTTTGATATATACCTGTATGTTAAATAATTAATTAAATATCTGTATGTCAAATAAATAATTAAATATCAATTCTTTCCCAAATTTGTAAATAACTTTCCTTTAAGAATAAAAATTCAAATTCTTTCTCCACTATACTAGTATTATTAATTTGAATCCATTTATTTGCAATTGGATCCATTAATAATTGACATTTCCAATTGTTTTCATCATCAATTAAATCATTATTCTTAGAGACAATATCATTAATAACATTTATAATTAATTTATATTTAACTGTATTGTTATTCCCATCTTCCTCATTTTCCAAAATTAAATTTGAATCGAATTGTATTATTGTTTGATTTCTGTTCCTTATAGGGTAGTTGATATTACTGTTTGTGTTATCAAATCTTTTAAAATTTAAAATTAAAAATTTGGGAGTTTTCAATATGGACCAATTCTTTGATTTTAAATTATTTTTAATTAAATCAGTTAAATTAATTTGTGGTAAATTGTTATTAATGTTACGACCATCTTTAAATATTGTCATTTCAGGTAAATTTAAAGTTATTTGCCAGAATGGTACGATTTTATCTTTCTTATTTTGTTTATCCATGATCTTGATTGAACCTTGTAAATTATTTTGTAATATGTTGCGTATATTTAAAGTCGACACATTTGTCAATTGATTAATTGTCCATAGCAATATATCTCTTGGATCTAAAATTTTCAACCAAATATTATTAAAATTATTAATTAATTCATTGATCATTGAATCAATGGAGATATGATCTCTAATTAAATACACTGACCATAATCTTTTCATAACAATTGTCAATTGATTCAATAATTTCAATGGTTTGTTATCAATTGTTACACCAGTTAAATGAGAATTATCTAATAGAAGTAAATAATCTCGTATTGGGTTAATATGACCCAAAATCAATAACATTACTGCCCAATTATTACATTTAATGTTATTATTTGAATTAATGGCAATAAACCCATTTTTAAATTTAATCTCGTTATTGATAAGTGTACTACAATCCCTAGGAAACTTATCAATCATCTCTATATCATACACTGGTTTAATACATTTTTGTAAAATGTTTATAATTGATTGATCATCGTCATTACAATTTATCAAATCACCACTGGGCATCTGAACCACAACACCATCAAACAAATCAATAAAAATTTCATGATTTTTATTCTCCAAGCAATGTTTAAATACTGGTGAATTAACAGTGATACCATTTAAATACATACCACATTGTAAACAACAATAAATATTTAAATTTGTAGTGGTTATTTGACATATTGGGGTCTTGTAAAGGTCCAATTTATTTAAATTTATGTATTTCTGTAGTGGTTGTGGTGTTTTCCTCTTCGATAGTGGTTCCATTGTAATTACAAACGACTTGCAATGATTGTTTCTTTGTTTTTATATTAATGTAATCATCAATTTGAATTGCCTTGAAATAAAAAGTTTCGAGAAAACGCGGAACGGACGGAAAGAAAAACGCGGAACGGAACGGATTGACACATTTTTTCAATATTTTGACAATTTTTTTATTGTTTTTATTTTATTTTATTTTATTTGTTTATCTTATCTTAACAGAGATCGTTATCTAGTAATTTATGATTATTGTAGACAGTACAGCTGCCAACAATAGTGTTTTGAAATTGGATCAATTAAACGTTTATTGTGTATTGTGTGTTATATTGGTTACCATTAGTGTATTAGCAATTATCTTAACCGTGTATACATTTTTCAATTATCCCTATTTTAAAAGAGAGACAATTACAAAAATGTCCAAAATAATTGAAGTCCCACAATTCTTAAAGGATAATAAGTATCCCGCCAAGCAACATAATAGGAATGTGTTACAACATTTGGTTAATAAATTAAATATTAATAATATTGACAATTCTTCAAATGAATCAATTAAACAAGATTGGTTTTGGTTAATCCCCAGTAATGAAATTGAACCAAATAAATATTGTGATACGACCAAACCATTTAGACAAGAAAGATATTTTTATTATTTATCTGGTGTTAATTTATCTGGTTCATATATAATGTATCAACCACAATTTGATAAATTGATACTATTCATAAATGATGTAGATGAAGATGATATAATGTGGTCAGGTTTACCAATCTCCTTAGAGGAGGCAAAATTGAAATATGATGTTGATGATGTTATGTATGTAAGTGATATGTTTGAATATGTGTTAAAATTTATTAAAGAGACATTTAATGATGATGATGATGATGATGATGATGATGATGTTAATTATTCAATTTATACGACAGATATGGATCATTGGATTAAATTTTATGATAATGTTAATATGAAAAAAATATTAAATAATTTTAAACCAAATGATATATCATTTTTCTATGCCATGGATGAATCACGTTTAATTAAAGATCGTTATGAGATTGAAACAATTAAACATGCATGTGAAATTAGTGATAATTCACATAAGATGGTAATGAGTAATATCCCTCGGGAAAGTAATGAATTTCATTTAGAGGCAGAATTTCAATATCATTCCATGAGGAATGGTTCACATTCCATGGGGTATGAATCAATTTGTGGTTCAAATCAAAATTGTGGTGTATTACATTATATTAATAATGATAAATCATTAATTGATAAGCAAAGTATCTTAGTGGATATGGGTGCTGAATGGGAAAATTATACTAGTGATGTAACACGTTGTTTCCCCGTTAATGGTAAATTTACCAAAGAACATTTAATTATTTATAATATTGTACATAAGATGCAAATTGAAACGATGGAATGTATGAAACCAGGTGCCTCTTGGGAACAATTACATTTAATGTCACATAAGATATTAATAAATGAATTTTTAAAAATTGGTATATTTCAAAATGAATATGATCCAATTGAAATTTTAAATTCACGTATATCATGTGCATTTTATCCACATGGGTTGGGTCATTTAATGGGACTTGATGTACATGATGTTGGTGGTATGCCTAATTATGATGATCCAGATCCAATGTTTAAATATTTAAGATTAAGAAGATTATTAAAGGAAAATATGATATTGACTAATGAACCTGGTTGTTATTTTAATAAATATTTAATTGATAAATTTATTGGTGATAATGAAAAGAAGAGATTGATGATTAATTGGGAAATGTTAGATAAATTTATGTATTTAGGTGGTGTTAGAATTGAAGATGATATTTTAATTACTTGTGATGGTTTTGAAAATTTAAATAAAATTACTAGTGATCCAATTGAAATTGAAAAAATTGTTAGTGATGGTATTTCTAAGGCATGTTCATGTTAATTTTGTTATTTTAATTATTTTTTGTTATTTATTTATTTTATTTATATTATTTAAAGATAGTAGTGGGTGAAAGTCAAAAAAAAAAAATTATATACTTTATACATTATATTATTATTTATTAAATCAATTAATTAATTAAAATAGAGAAATTATATATAACCCCAATTATAAACCTTGTTGTAATTTTTCTTGAAATTTACTTTTAGCGAACCCCCAAGCACTTAATAAACCTTTATCTAAATCTAAAGTAATATTTGAATCCGTAGCGGTTGGTCTTGTCACACGAGACGCAACAGTTTGTGAATCAGTCTCTAATATGATACCATCCGATACGATTTCATCGACGATTAATAAAATCATATCATAATTATCAATAACATTTTTATTATCAATACCATCCGTTAATATTAATTCCATTGAATTTTTCAAAGTATTGAAAACATTATTTAAAATAATTTCATTTTCATTAATGTTACCAACGAGATAAATTGACATATCTAAAAATTCCTTATAGATGATAATTTTATCTTGTAATATAATTATTTCATTATCTTGTTTATGTGTCTTTTTAATTAAATTTAATTCGAATTGTCTTTGTAATTTAATTGTTGTCATTGAATTATTATAGTATTTAGTATAAATTCTTTCACCATCATTGGATAACATTAATATTGCTTCAATGGAATGTAATGATATTTGCATATTTGTAATTATTGTAATTGTGTGGGTGTGTGTTAGTTTGGGATGTTAAAATTGTGGTATAGATAAACTTAAATTATATTAATTTATTTATGAATTTATGAACTTATGAATTTTAAACTTTTCAAAATTTAAAAGATCACGTGTTTTACACGTGTTTTGCACGTGTCGGTTTGTTGTCCGGGTAAATTGTGTTAAACACGTGCCAAACACGTGACTGCTGTGTTGTCCGGGTAATGCAGATTTTTTTTTTTGGCCACGTGCCCGTGTTTTGCCGGAAAGAGTTTCCGTGAAGTTTCCGTGAAGTTTCCGGGGAGTTTCCGGGGAGTTTCCGGGGAGTTTCCGAATTCATTTACATTTTATTATTATTTTGTTAACAGTGTAATAATTTGACTCTTTATAAATTATGTTGGAAAGAAGTCACAACACTCATGACAAATTCATTATGGTCATGTGGTCATGTGGTCATGTTATTAACAGTATTCAAAATTAATATGATTCATTGATGGAGGAATTCCTTGGTATTATCTTGAGAATTCGGACTTTACCAATTTAGATCTTGATTCAAAAATCTTAATTCAAAGAAACAATTTTTAGATAATAAATTCAATCTAATAAACAATCCATCCTCAGGTCATTTGACCCCTTTGTGTATTTATTTATAACATTTACCCTTGATAATACAATGTTTACAATGTTTACAATGTTTACAATGTTTACAATGTTTACAATGTTTACAATGTTTACAATGTTTACAATGTTTACAATGTTTACAATGTATAATACACTTATAGTCAGTAATTTATCCAGTAACCCTAATCTATTTTGCCTTGCCCTAATTCCAAAACCCTAACCACCTCAAAACAAACCCTAACCCAAAAATATTCTGAAATTTTTTTATTTTTCTGTAATTTAAAAAAAAAAGTGAAAAATAAACTAAATTAAATAAACTGCATTGAAAAATAATAACAATAATAATTATATATTTTGAATTTTACTCATCATGGATGAATTTCATTATCGTTTGTTACGTATCTCCATGATACAATTATTGAAAGGTATTGGTTTCGATATGTCAAGACCAAATACAATTAATATTATTACTGACCTTTATTTAAATTTTTTTAAATTAATTTGTAATGAATTGAGAGTTTCATTACAATCACGTAATGATATTGATATCTCACTACAAGATATTAATCTCACTTTAAATAAATTAGGTTTAGGTAAACCTTGTGATTTATTAGATATTTTTAATGAAAATTTAAATTCAATGGATTCAAATAATCAATGTTTATTGGATTGGCAAAATTATATTAATAATAATATTATCTTCAATAAGATTAATAATTTAAATTTAATACCAATTGAATTAGTGAAAAATGATTTAAATAAAAGATTAATTAAATTAACAAATTTAAATCATAGTGTTACGGTGGGACCAAATAATCAATTATTTAATTCAATGGATACTTCAATATCAACTAATACAACAACTACTATAAATGATGATACAACAAATAATAATATTAACAATAACAATACAAATAATAACAATAACAATAATGATATTAATAATAATAATCCAGATGATTTTAAAAAATTGGAATTGGAAAGACAAGAAAATTTAATTGATTCAATGATTAATAATGGTGATACTGATAATTGGATTAATTTTAATATTTTAAGACAAAGATTAAATATTTGGAATAAAAAATTTAAATTAAATACAAATTTACCAACAAATGTCGTGGATTTACCAAATTTAAATGGGTTGAAAAATTCAATTTTAATTAATTCAACTTCAAATATTATTCCTGATAATAATAATAATAATAATGACAATAATAACAATAACAATAACAATAACAACATAATACCGTCTAAGATTAATCAAGATTTATTACCACAATTATCATTAGATGATGAAACTTTATTCCTAATAAGGTCTAAATTACATAATAATAATAGAAATTATAACAAAACCAAAATGGAAATTGATTCAAATTTTATTAATAATAATACTAAAGATAATAAACTTTTTTTAAATAATTATATTAATAAATTACCTGTTATGATGAATAAATATAAATTAAATAATATTTATTTATCATATGAAGTTGATGATATTAATGATGATGATATTGATATTAATACTGATACGATTAATGATAACAATAATAATAATAATATTAACAAAAATGATATAAACACAAATATCCATCATTTAAATAATATTGATAAAGATATTAATATCAATTTTCCTTTGGTTGATGATATGGATGATGATTTAGAATTATCATCATCAAATTTCCAATTTGGTAAATTAAATAATGATAGTAATTTAAAGAAAATTAATAATAATGATACTATAACAAATACAATTTCAAATAATATTAAAGATAATAATAATAATACCACAACTACCACAACAACAACAACAACAACAACAACAGCTACCGTTTCCGTTATCGATAATGACAATACAAATTTAAACACTACAAACAATACTGATAACATTAACAATACAAATAATAATACTTCTCATAATAATAGTAATTTGGATTTACATGAATTGGAAGATATGGATAATACTTTCCAAAGAAGACAATCATTAGATTTTGGTTCAAATTTTTAAATTATGAAATGAAAAAAAACATGTTATTCTTATTTTCAATATACCAACATTATATTTATCTGTATATAAATATTTTTTCTCTTTTGGGCTTTTATAAAATTCATAGATATATTCCATTATCAATCATTACCATAATTTATTCTAATTGAAATTTATCAAATATTGAAATGTCTTCTTTTTTGGTTTTATTTTCAAAATTAAACTAATATACAATTGTAAAAAAATGATTATATATTATAAAATTAAATATATACAAAAATTAATAAATTATTTTATTTTATTTTTATCTTCATTTTATTTCTCTTTAATAACTTATAATCTTCTCTTTGATCTAAATTTTGGATTAGTTTTCTTCTTACCAATCTTATTCTTGAAATTATTACCCTTAACAATCTTACTACTCTTTTCATCATCACTAAAATCTTCACCATCATTACCACCACTTCTACTATTTTTCTTAAATTTTAATTTATTTCTTTGACCTCTCACTGGACCTTGCTTGACCGCATCCAAATAAGCATTAATACCACTAGAAATCGATTTTAATGGATCTTCATCATCATCATTAATTGTTTGTTCTTTACCATTAACAATTAATTTACCTTCAGAATCAAAACTAAATGAATCTGTAATTTTGGTTTTATTTTGTTGAGCATTAAATTTCTTGGGTCTAGTGGATGAAATATGTGCTAATGTCTTGGAATCTAATAAATCTAATGGATTGGCACCTGATTTTTCCATAATAAATTGCTCGGTATCCTTCTTATTATATTCTTTACCATTCTTACCATGGACATCTTCATCATCATTTTCATCATCAGATGAATCATAAATGGCTTCATCGAATGCTGACATAAATTTAGGTCCCTTTTGTGCCATTGTGGTGGTATTTAAGGATT
Source organism: Grigorovia jiainica (nom. inval.) (assembly GCA_030571715.1). Classification (NCBI taxonomy): domain Eukaryota; kingdom Fungi; phylum Ascomycota; class Saccharomycetes; order Saccharomycetales; family Saccharomycetaceae; genus Grigorovia; species Grigorovia jiainica (nom. inval.). Next base: position 21,035 of record JAJLYE010000235.1, on the reverse strand, counting down.
CATCATTTTCATTTTCTTTATTACGTTTATTTCTATTATTAACTTTTCTAATATTTGCTAATAATTTTTTATCCTCCTCGGGGAAATATTGTTCAATAAATTCATAACTAAATCTTCTAATTAATCTTTCAATAATATGTTTCACTCTTTGTTTAAAATGACCTGTATGTTCATTAGACCAACGTAATAATTTAATTAATAATTCTGGGATTTTTGGTTTCATTAATTCAATTGGTAAACCTAATACACAAACTTTAGCAAATCCAATGGCACTCTTAACAATTTCTCTAGAATTTGATGTTAAATATAATTCAATGGTATCATAAATATCAATAATAATATCATTTGGTAAAATATCTCTAAATTCAAACATTAAACAAGAATAAGCAGTAATTGTAGCACTAACCATATGTTGTGATTCACCAATTAACCCTACAGAAACAATTTTGAAAAATTCTGATATATTTGCTGGATTAGAATCAGTTTCATTAATTCTAATAATACCAATATCTTTCTCCTTATCCATCTTATAACCCATAGTAATTAAAGTATCAAATGCAATATTTCTTGTCTTTTCATTAACATCCTTTGTGGCAAGAATAACTTCAGCAACACTTTTAACAATGAAGTCTAATCTATTACTTGGTAATAAATTAACAATTGTCTTAATGGCCACTAAACGTGTGGAACGTGAAGCTGCTTGTACGGTATGAGCATTATTAATAATAATGTTTTCCACAGCGTCAAGATGATTAATTAAAATATCTGATGCTACGGGTAATTCAGATAATTTAACAATTATTCTATAAGATCTTTTTTGAATTAAATTATTTGTAGAATTAATTGTTGTGTTAAAGATAGCAAATAATGCATCATATGATGAAACAGGTAAATATTTAACCATTGTGATAATAATATCTAATAATGTTGATGTTAATTGTGGTTTAGTATTATTATTCTTATTATTAGCAATGTTGGTATCCTTATCAATTGAATCCTTTAAAAGAGCACAAACGTTGTTAAATGTCTTTTCAATATCACTATCTTCAGAGATTTTTAAATAAGATTCAATTGTCTCTAAGATATAACTTCTTGAATTAACAGCAGTTTGAGTATAAACGTTAAATAAAATTGGTAATAAATTACTTGATTTAGTGGTTAAATATTTAATATTTTCAATTGATTGTTCCACTGAAATTTGTTCCCTTAATAATATATCAATTGTTTGTGTTTCATTTTGATCTTGCTTAGAGTAAATTAAATTACTTTCCACTAATAATCTTAAAGAATTACAAATTGTAGTTCTTAATTCGACATTACTGTATAAAAGAGAACATAAATGTTGTGCAAATTCATCAGTGAATGCAGTAGTTAAATCTAATGGTAAATCCATAAATCTTGGTAAAGTGGACCAAATTTGATCTACAATTGTCTTTAAGATAGTTAATTGAATGGATTCTTGTGGTATATCAGCAAATTTATTTTCAAAATGATTAATAATTGGTAAAAGATCATTAATAAATGTATTTAAATTTGCATTTTTAGTAAAATCTCTTAATAATGGTAAAATCCAAGCTCTACCAACTTTATTAGTTGAATTTTTTTCATTATCAATTAAATTTAATGGTAAAACATCTAATAATCTTTCTGGACCCATACCAGTGATTGCAGAACCAATGACGTTATCGATTTCAGTTTGATAATTTAAATATGTAGAATCATTATCAGCATTTGTTCTCCAATTATCAATAATTTGTAATGGTTTAATTAATGCTGGATAAGATCTACGATTAAATTTAATGAAACAAATTGAAATAATCTTTAAAATATCATTCATTGAATTAATATAATTAATTGATAATAATTCTAATAAAATATTTGAAATTTTAATTAAAATTTGATCAACTTTATCAATCATATCTGTATCTTGACCATTAATTAATAAAATTTTATCATCAACAGATTGATTAATTAAAGCCATTAAACATTCACTAGCGCTAGTGGTGACATCACTGTTATTACTCTTTAAATAATTAGAGATAAGTGACATTAAATCAGGTAACATAATAAATGAATTTAATGGTTTAATTGATGAATAAGTGTTAAAACCTTTTACAATAACAGCAATCCAGGGAGCCACTAAACTTGAATCATTAATTGATGGATTTAATGAAATGATTGTATTAAAAATTTTTAAAAATTTATCTTCATCCATAATAGCATCATTTACATTATTATTATTGTTGTTGTTATTATCAATAGTTGAATTTTGAATTGATTTATTAACAATAATCATTGAATTAAATAAATTTTCAAAACAATTGAATGAATTTGATAATAAAAATTGATTTGATGATTTAATAATATTTAAAAGAATGTTACACATTGATTCAATAAATGCAACTGGTAAATTATTAGTTAAAATGATAGTATTTGTTAATTTTAAATTACGAATAATTAAAGAAATTGTTTCCTCTAATTCCATTTCAATTTCATTTTTATTATGAATATTTGATTTTTTATTCTCTAAAGTATTTAATTTTTTAGTAATATTAATTAAATTTTTCAAATTAAAATCAGTAATAAATAAAGTACCAGTATGATCTTTAAATTTTTTATTATTATTATTTGTTAAATTTAATTTATTTGTCTTTGGGAAAGATAATAAAATATTATTTATAGCGTCTAAAGCTCTCTTTCTAATTTTTGGTCTATTATCCATTGATAATTCTAATAAACCTTGCATAACTGTCTTAGTGGTAATATTTAAATTATTAATATTATTCCAATCATTAATATCTTGTGATTTAATTAATGATTCTAAACAACCGATAGTAGATCTAATTAATAATGATGAACTTTGTGAATCAGTAATACATGGTACAATCTTGGTTAAAATTTCAGTAAATTTTGATTTAATTAATTTTTTAGGTAAATAATTTAAAATAATATCTAATAAATAAATTGTTGAATTTGCTAAATTAATATCAGAAAATTTACTTTCGCTATCCTTATTTGTATTTAATGATTTATCAAATAATTGTAAAAGAGAGATCATATAATTGATTAAGATAGTATTGTTATTGATTTCATTATTAACTGTATCCTTTAATATATTTTCTTCAATAGATGTTAAAATAATAGCAATATGTTTTTGATTATCTAATTTTGAATGAATTTGTAATCTAATCTTTGATAATTTTTCATTTAATTCTTGGAAATTGTTATTGTTATCCACAACAACATCTTGATTAGAACTCATTTCTTTATTGTTTTAATTTATTTCCAATGAATGTATCAGATATGAAGGAAACAATTAAAATGAAAATAATGATCTTAATTATTATTGTATTACTACTTTAAAAAAACAAAATCTAATTTTTTTTTTGTTTTTGCGATGAGCATTGAAAATTTTTTTTTGGAAATTTTTTTTTTGGAATTTTTTTTTTTTTTTTGGGCACGTGTCCAAGACCTAATGTTTTCTGCCAACCCTAAAAAACGCAAACCCTAACCCAAAAACTAGGGTTTGTTTTTTCTCAATTTCATTTTTTTTTAATCCTCGAAAATGCAAAAAATAATTTTTTGATTGTTGTTGCATTGGAAGTAATGGAATACTAATTAATTGTATAAGACAATCAGTGTACCATTATTGTATTGAAACAACAACAACAAAAAGAAAAAAGATGACACGTGGCCTGGTAAGAATTAGATTATCGAGATTTGGTAGAAGGAATTTACCCTTATACAATATTGTAGTAACACAAAAATATAAAGCTCGTGATGCCAAACCAATTGAAGTTATTGGTATTTATAATCCAATACCTAAGAATCCACCACAATTGAAAAAAAGAATTACTAAAAATTTATTAGATATGGGTCAAAATCAATTGAATAATGATATGGATTCTGTAGTGATCAATAAACCTGTGAAGGAAATTAAATTGGATTTTGATAGAGTTAAATATTGGATTGGTTGTGGTGCACAACCCACGGAGACTGTCACTAAATTATTAATAAGAGCTGGATTGTTGAATGAGGATTGGTTAAAATATAAGATTAATATTGATAGGGGTAGATTGATTGAAGAACAACGCAATGTCTTGGAATAGTTTTTTTGATTGCAGTTTGTTACAACTGTTAATTGCTATTATCTTAACAAACACAGTAAAAATAAGTATTGTTATTATTATTCAAAAGCAAAAGAAACAACACGCGTATCCCTTAAAAAAAAGAAAGAACGAGGACGAAAGGGGAAATTAAAAGCAATGCAACTTTTTTCGGGGCCGATCTGCAGTTTTTTCCGTTTTGGGAAATGGAAACTCGAATATTGTAAATAATAAATAATAAATAATAAATAATAAATAATAAATATTAAATTCATGCATTGTTACATTTCATTGTATATAATTGTATATAATTGTATATAATTGTATATGAATTAGATTAGTGATTAATTTAAATTGATATTATGGAAATTTGAATAATTGAAAACCGATATGATAAACATGACATTATTTAATATTTGTTATTATTATTATAATTGTTATTATTGTTATTATTGTTATTTAATCTATTACTAGAAGCATTACTACTACTTTTAGTTGATAAAGGTGACGACGTATTAGGTCTTGATAAATGTAATAAATGCGCCATGCCATTATTACTACTATTGCCATTATTTGCAATATTATTAGTATTATTAATGAATGTACTATACAATAAATCATTATTACCAACGGTATTATTATTACCATTACCATTATTAGTATTGATGTTTTGTAACTGTGATAAAGCACTGGGTGACGGTTGTTGTAATCTATCAAATGTATTACTACGTGATCTTATTATATTTCTTTGTGGTAAAGGAAATTTATTATTTAATTTATTAAATTCTAAATTACTATTTATTTCTTGTACTGGTAATAATCCAACACCACTACCAGTCGGCGTACCCATATTAGGTATACCATTAATATTATTATTTATCAAATCAGTAAAATATTTAGGTTGTAAAATTGAATTGTTATTAGTATTATTATTATTATTATTATTATTATTAATGATGCTATTATTACTAGCTGTATGAGTAAGATTATTATTAAAAAAATCCTGTGATGTATTACGTGATAAATAACCATCTTTCCTTACTTCAATTAATAATTTATGTCTTACCATTGTAATTAAACTATTAGATATTTCATAACCAATATCAATATTGAACCTTCTAGCATTTTCAATCGCTAATTTAGATACTTTATTTAATATACCACTTGGTGGATTTGTTGTATCAAAGGGTGTCACAACTGGATCAATAGACACTTTTTGATATGTACTCATTAATAATTTAATAAAATCTTTAGTAAAATTTGTTGCTAACTTATTATTATTATTATTATTATTACTATTATTGAAAAAATTCGTAGTATTCGTGGTACTATTATTACCATTATTAAAATAACCAAAATCTGAATTTATTGAACTTGCTAATGAAATATTACTATTATTTCTAGAATTATTTGAATAAAATGGTGCACTAAATAAATTCTTATTGATTAATCCATTATTACCAGTATTGTTATTATTACCATTATTATTAAAATAATTAAAATTATTATTTGTTGGAGTTTCTAAGGGTGTGGAAACTCTGGGGTCAACCCAAATTAAATTACTTGTACTATTATTATTACTATTATTAATAAGGTTAGTATTTAAACTTGGCAACATGTTATTATTATTGGTATTACTATTGATATTATTATTGATATTATTATTTTGGTTAAAAGTATTTAAACTACCATTATTATTATTAATAATCGGATTAAATGAATTGTTGCCATTTACATAAATATTGCTATTATTATTCATATTCCCATTTAAATGTATTGGTTCTACCATCATAATATTATTAGACATCGCGTTTCTGTTCTGTTGTTCTTGTGTGTTGTTCTGTAGGTTATTCCCCGAGTAGTTATTCATCTTTACACTTGACAATGACAGTTGTTAAACCATTTTATTCTATATATATTTTTTGAGTTTTTTTTATTTTTTTGCGGTTTAAAAAGTTTCGAAGAAAATTCGGAAATTAATTTATCAGCTCATTTTGTTCGATTTGGCGGTTAATAATTCTTATTCCATCGAGTGGTGTGGTCCATCGTATTGTTTGTAAAAGTATACGGAAACTAATTGTTATATTGTGTTAATATTGCCTGTCAATTTAATTTGATTTTATTGTATTAGGCTCCGTTATTTAATGGATTTGGCGTGATTCTATTGTTTTTTTATGCAAGTATATTAAATTTATAAATTAAACTTTAAATTATGAATAATATTAATAATATTGGTTATTCTAGTAATAATATTGAAACAAATGATAATGCAAATGATGATGCGGGGAAATTTTATCATCCATATAAACCTTATAAGATTCAATTAGAATTAATGAATGTTATTAATAATTCATTATCACAGGATAAGAAATTATTGATCTTAGAGAGTCCCACTGGTACTGGTAAGACACTATCATTAATTTGTTCAATTGTTACTTGGTTAAGACAAAATAAATGGTCTATTTTACAAGATATTTTCAAAAATGATAATAGTAATAATGACAATGATAATGATTTAAATAACCATTCAAGTGATTCTAGTGATTTTAGTGATTCTGATGATGAACCTGATTGGGTTATTGAACAATCTAAAAATAATTTAAATCTTTTGCTAGATAAATTATTCGAATTAAATAGATATGAAGAATTTTTAAATAATTGGGATAATAAAAAGGTTAAATTAGATTTAAATAATGATTCATTGAATCAAAATTTTTTGAAGAAGAAACCAAAATTAAATTCCAATAAATTAGAGGTTAAAATTGAAGAAAATGAATTTATACCCAAACCATATAATGAAACAGATGATAATGATAATAATGATAGTAATGATAATTTCGATTCATTTGACATTAATCAAAAGAAAGAAATGTTAAGTAATGACATCAATTTCTTATTAAATAAAATAAAAGATGATAACGACAATAGTTCTAATAAAGATAATTCAATTGATAATTTAAATTTCTTAAGTGAATTAAATCCAGTGAAAATTTATTTCGCTTCCAGAACACATTCGCAATTAATTCAATTTGCACATCAATTAAAATTACCAAATTTCCCATCATCATTTATTGATATTGATAATATGGACACGAAAATAATTAAGGAAAGAATTAAATTCTTATCATTAGGTTCAAAGAAACAATTATGCATTAATCCAAATGTTAAAAAATGGTCCACTTTAGAGGCAATAAATGATGCTTGTTATGAAACAAGACATTCGAAAGATGGTTGTCCATTTTATAATGATAATAATAATAGAGATAATAATAATAATAGCAGTACAAATAATTGGAATACAAAATTAACAAGATTTAATAATTTAATTAATGAAGATATTTTGGATATTGAAGATTTAAATAAAATTGGTGAACAAAATAAAACTTGCCCTTACTATGCATCCAGAGATTCTTTACCAAATATGGAAGTAGTCACATTACCATATCAATATTTGTTGAATGATTCCACTAGAGATTCTTTAAAGATTGATTTGAAAGATTCCATCGTGGTTATTGATGAAGCACATAATCTTATTGATACTATAAATAATATTTACTCTTCCACAATATCACTTACTGATTTAAATAATTGTTATTTGGGGCTTAATAATTATTTAAATAAATTTAAATTAAAATTAAATCCAGGTAACAGAGTTAATCTTTTAAAATTATTGAAAGTGATAAAAATTATTATTAATTTTATTAACGATAATTTTCAAAAGACTGGTCAAATTATTAATATCATGGATTTATTTAAAAATAATAATTTAGATACAATTAATATTCATAAATTAATAAATTATATTAAAAGATCAAAAGTAGCATATAAGATTGATGCATTTATTAAGTCGTTAAATACCGATTCAAATGATATTACTGAAAATAATTTAAATAATAATATTAATATTAATTCACAGCAACCTTTACTATTTAAAATGGTTAATTTTTTAAATTGTTTAACTAATCCAGATAAAGAAGGTCAGTTTTTTTTCGAAGACGGTCCTAAGATTAAATATATGTTATTAGATCCAAGTAAACATTTTGAAAAATTAATTAAGGATTCTAAATGTATAATATTAGCGGGTGGTACTATGGAACCAATGAACGAATTTAAAGATTTCTTGTTCCCTAAATTAGATGAGAATAGAATAGTTAAATTTTCTTGTAATCATGTTATACCAGATAATAATTTAAATACATTTATTATAAATGATTCAATGATTCAATTTAATTATAATAACAGAAACAACTCATCATTAATTAACGAATCATTATTTAATTTTTTTTGGAAGTTAATGGATAATGTACCACAAGATGGTGGTATAGTGGGGTTTTTCCCCAGTTATAAATTTTTACAAGATGTTATTAATCAATGGAAAAATAATAATCTTTTCCAAAAATTAAATAAAAAGAGACGAATCTTCTATGAATCTAAGAATGGTAAGGATCCCCTATCAGATTATACCGATTCTGTGAAAGATGGAGCTATTTTGTTTGCCGTTGTAGGTGGTAAATTGTCTGAAGGTATTAATTTCCAAGATAATTTATGTAGAGCAGTGGTAATGACAGGTTTACCCTTCCCCAATTTGTTAAGTGGTGAGTTACAAATTAAAATAAATTATTTGAAGGAAAAGGCTAAATTAAATGGTAACGATCCTGAAAGAGTTGCTAAAGAATTTATTGAAAATATCTGTATGAAAGCTGTTAATCAAAGTGTTGGTAGAGCCATTAGACATATTAATGATTATGCTAATATATATTTATTTGATAATAGATATGATAGGAAGGATATTAAAGATAAATTATCATTATGGGTCAGGAAAAGAATTCAACCAGAGACAAATATTAGTGCTATAATGCAAAAAACTGAATTGTTCTTTCAATCAAAGAAACAATGATCTTTTAATAATAACATGATTAATTTAATGTTTGCATTCTCCTATGGAGTACTTAAAGAACAATAAGATACTTTAGAATATAATATTCAGATTTTGAGAGGGACTAACAAATGACAATGTTCAACAATTACATTTTTTTAGTGGATTTATATAGATAATATATTTGATAGAATGCATTTACCAAAGATTAAAAACTTTCTTATATTAAGGATATATAAAGAACGAATATTATAAAGCTATGAACCAAATATTTGGAAGGTTTTACAATATATTCACCCGTGAAGAGTAGGTTAATTAAACCTGTAAATAGGAGAAAGTATATAGGGATCAATATGTTATATTATAGTAAATAAAATATGTCTTATATGCACTTCGATGAGTGAATTATATAAAAAAATGAAAAACTATATGTCTCACAAAAAGCTATCAACACTTCGTTATTATAAATTATAGTATATATTACGCTATTTACTTTCTAATTTGCTTCCTGAAAATATACTATATTCACCAAACATTTTTAAAATAGTCTTTGTAAACCAACCATATTCATTAAGATTATCTCTTCCAATATCAATAATTCTTTGTTGACTCACAGAACAAAATTTAACCTTTGTAGTTAAAATAGGTAATAATGTGATTCCACAACGCCTCCATTTATTATTAGCGTTAGAAATAATTTCCTCTGAAGTATTAGTTTCATTATTAATATCGAAAATTTCTGTTATATAATCACTCTTCATGGTAAATGGTTCAATATTTTCCTTAAATGGCGAATCTTCTTCTAAAATTTTAGCTAAACTTTGTACACTGATTTTATCTAAGATATTTTCAATTTTATCAATATTTTTTAGCGCGTATTTGAATACTAATTTATAAAATATAGTAATGGAGGGTTTCTCCTTAGCGATCATATTGTGAAATTTATTGTTATTGATAGTAGCATTATTTTGTAACTCCAATAGAAATTTATCAAATTCTAAATCAAAGTCAATATTTGGTTCTTGATCGATTTGAATATCATAAAAGGCTTTCGGTAATGCCTTATCATAAATGTTATAATTTTGATACCAAGCTAAACCTTGTGTTGAATTTGTTAAATCCCATGATTCATTTAATGGTAAAAACATTGTATTAAAATTGAATTGAGATGTAATTTTCCATTGTAAACTTAATTTGTTGATAGTATAAACAATAGCTATACTAGAGTAATCGTTTGTTAGTGCAATACCATAAATTGTCAATTGTGTTTGAAATTTTTTATAAGCGTTGTATGATTCATTCCATCTTTTCAATTTTTTATCTAAATTTGGTTGAATTATATCATCATTGTCATGGTCATTGCCATTTAAATTATCTATTTTGAATTTAAGGCTCTTAGTGTTGGATAAGAGAACAATTTCATCTTTACTGATTATGGGTATAATATGAAATCTATCATAAGATTTTAAATCCTTCGTTATTATTTCATAGGATAAAATATTTATTGTATGAACAAACCCGATCGTGGTAACTACTAAATAATCCTTTAAGATCAGTAAATCCGTTATTTTAAATCTATTCGCTGGTAATAACATTTTAAATTCATAATTATCTAGTGTAACTAAATAAACAGCATTATTTGTTAAAGATGCGATAATACCGTTTTCGGACCATTTAAGTTTAGTAACCCATTTATTTGAACTTTCCTGATCTAAAGTTATTATCTTTTCACAATTCATTTGTTTCTCGACTAAATTATCATCTAAGGGAATATTATAAACAATCACTTGACTTGTTTCATTCCCGACTGCGATTTTATCACCTGCTGGATTCCAACTAAAACAATGATAAGATCGTTCAATAGCTGTTAAATCTGGTTGATCTAAATTGAAAACTACTTTATTATCCCTATAAACTATTACATTAAAATTATTTGTTAAGACAGCAAATAAATTGGGAGTCACAGGGTTAATTCTAATCTCTCTAATAAAACTTTCTGGTTGTGAATTTAAAATTGTATTATTTTCAGCTGCTACAAATTCAAATTTATTGGGAATTGAATCACCTAAATTTAAATCATTAATATAAAATAAATCTTTACTTGAATTAGCGACATCTTTTTTATAAATGGGGACACCAATAGTTAAGTTAGATTGTGTAGCAAAATATAATGTACCATCACAGCCCCATTCAATTACATGAGAGGAAGAGACTAATTCTCTTCTACTAATAATTAAATCCTTTAACATTATTATTCAATTTTTTATGGTTCTTTAATGTTTACAAATTTTGAAATTTTCGAAAAAAATCTTTAAATTGTAAACAAAAAGATTAATATTGATTGGTTGTTGGTAAAGAGCAGGATATGCCCCTGTTTTGTTGCCTTTTGATATTGTTAACCCTTGTGTAAAGTATTCAGATACACAATGATGTGTTGAGTTCAGTTATTGTATGTATCTAGATGGAATAAAAATTGAAATATCCTATTACATCAAATAAAATAATAGGAGCTACATGAATTCAAGTGCATTGTTTCTTTTAACAAACTTGAATATTTCCTTGAAAATAATGACTTTGTTGATCAATTTAAGTGGGGTAATAAACTGTAATAAATTATGGAGGTCAATTAGAATTGAGTAAGTTTATATAGTACTTACCCATCGGTTCATAATTTAACATTTAATAAATAGCACGAATATAGTGACTTAACTTGATGACGAAAAGATACTTGTAACTAATGAGAATCCATAGACTTAAAAACACATTTGTTTTTATTAACATGATTTTTTGTATTCAACTTGTTATGAATTAATCCTTACCTTAATAATTTGCAAAGTGCATTAATATTGACCAATATAATTAGATAAGATAGTTCCATTAAATAATATAAACATAGAAAATAGAACACTTGTATAAGATATAAGATATAAAACATTAGATGTAAGATGAAAATAAAATAAAAAAACCTAAAAAGGGAAAAACTAAATGACGTATTCCACTCGAGATTTATTTCAATTTTGTTCATTTACTTAATTAAAATTGTTATTTACCATCATTACAACAAACATATACAGGCAATTGATGATGTTTGGTAAGCAGTTATGGAAATTGTATGTACAAAATCTACAGAGGAGACCAAAACTAACTAATGCTATTATGACGGGGACACTTTTCGGAGTTGGTGATATTTCAGCACAATTATTATTTGAACAATCAGAATTCCCTCGAAATATCAAAAAGATAGACAATTTAAACCACGATGACCTCACTGGTACTGGGAAACGCAATGGTATAAATTTTGACTGGCATAGGGTGTATAGATCAGTAACATATGGTTCATTAATTTTTTCATTTATAGGTAATAAATGGTATAACGTTTTAAATTTTAAGATAAAATTACCCAATAAATCAATACATCATTGGTATAATCGTATCTTAAGAGTAAGTGTAGATCAGTTATTATTTGCACCAATATCATTACCATTTTATTTTACTTGTATGACAATTTTAGAAAATAATCCCCTATCGGTTGCTAAATTTAAAATAAAGGAACAATGGTGGGATACATTAAAGACAAATTGGTTAATTTGGCCCCTAGTGCAAACAATCAATTTTTCCTTTGTACCAGTGCCTTTCCAGTTATTAACTGTTAATGTTGTTGCCATCTTTTGGAATACTTTCTTGTCTTATCAAAATTCAAATATTAATTTACAGGATAAAAAATTCTCTGTACTTTATCCACCTTCAGCTGAATAGAATCATTAATATAGAAAACTTTTCTGTGTTTATTTTTAATAACAACATATACTTTATATTCTTTGAATATTATATAAATACATTTAATCTTTTATCAAACAATTCAAATTACTTATTTATCTTATACATTACAATTTATATAAACCAATCCGATGACATTGAAGTATTAGGATGAGTTTCCTTTGGTTGTATAGTTTGTTTCTCGTGTAAATCATTGTTATGTGGAATGTTACCCCATGTTAAATCATGTCTTCTAATATTATTTTGTTCATTTTTATTATTATTTTGTTCATTCTTATTATTATTTTCCATGGGCGTACCAGTAGATTCATCTTTTATAAATTTATTACTAATGGGCATATTTCGATCAATTTTATCATCAAGGATAGTAATTGATTTATCCTCATTTTTAACATTTTTCAATCTAAATTCATATGGAACAATACAGTTAGCTGCCAAGTGACCAGTTAATCCACATGAAAAACAAGTCTTATATTTGTTATGTGCTTTATTTTTAGTTATTCTATTCTTCCCACTATTTATATTATTATCATTATGACTAGTGTCATTCCATTCATTGGCTGAAGATGTTTTCTTGTATTTATCATCATAATTGCCCCAGTTACTACTAGCATTGTAACTGTTATCATAAGAATATTCTTGTTTTATTATTTGTGTACTATTGTCATAATTATTATCCTTGTGATTTATAACTGGTGCATGTTGAGGGGTGACATTATTATGATTGTTGTCATCGGCGAGAGTATTGTGAATCACATTATCATTAGTATTGTGAATTACATTTTTATTAGTATTATTCTCTATATTATTATGATCTAGAACAGAATCAATTTCTTTGTCACTTGCTTCATTTATCTCTATAACGGAAACTTCTGGAAGTGATTCTTTGTCAATTATAGTTAACGCTTTAGATTGATTGTTATTTTCTGCAATTAACATTTGTTCTTTGATCTCTAGTGCTTCATCACGAATATCTGTCCATTTAGTTTCGATATTTTTAAATCTTGAAGGTATCCTTTCTCTTATGTCGCTGTGTAGATTATTAAGATAAAATCCGGAATATATATTTTGTGGGAAATCTTTCGAAGCAAGTTTAACAATATTCTCAAGAATTTTATTTAATTCATCAATATTATCTTGAATTTCTGAATTTCTTATCTTTTCATTATTTGCAATATTAAATAATTTATTAAATGTTATTGAATGAGTGTCATATAATTTAAATTCAAATATTATAGATTCGAAAAAATCTGGTAAATTATCAAAATGCCTTGTACTTTTCTCAAACCAATTTAATACATCACCACCCAATGAAAATTTATAAATAAAATTAATCAAAAAATTATCATCTGGTATAGAATTTGCATATTTTTCCTTAAAATGATTAATAGTTTCTCGCCAAAATTCAAATAAAAGAATTTCTCTCTCCTTGGATTCGTCATCTATGTAAATAATATCGAATTTATTGACATATAACTTAAAGAGATCAATCATCTCTTCCTTTGAATATCTTCTAATATCTTCATGTTTAATTAACTTTTTCCGTATTACACTCAGTTCTTCAGTTAAGTTATTTATTTTATCTTCTAAAATTGACATACTTCCTTCTAAAGATTGTTCAAAGATGGATTTATTTTTATTAATATTTTGGTTTTAGTTTCGAAATTACAATAATTAGCAAAACTGGAATAAAAAAAATAATATTTTAAATTTTTTTATAAATTCAAAAAGTAAAATGCGCAAGCCCGGAATCGAACCGGGGGCCCAACGATGGCAACGTTGGATTTTACCACTAAACCACTTGCGCGTTTTTAAAAAATATTTTTATGGTGATTTTTGTGAGCTAGGTTGAAATTTTATTTTGAACCGTTTCATATAACACAATTTTTGCTTTTGGGTATTCAGGAATTCTGGAACTAAATCAATTTTTGGTCTTTTGCCTCATTTCCCTCTTGATAACTCTGACGCTAATTGGTGGATTTTATCACATTAAGTATGGAACGAACCAGCATCAAATTAAAAATTATTGTCATCTTCATAATTTTTATTAAAGTACTTGTAGAACTTTTTATCAAGAGATTGAAATAAATATTAAAATCTTTATTATCTAGGTACCCTTTCTAAAATTAAAGTTTGTTATTTGTCTGCATATAAGCAACCAAGCAAAATTAAGAAGAAATTAACCATGGTGTCCCTAAATTGATGAAAGTAAAGAGGTTATGTAAAGAAGAAATTAAGAACATTGTTACCCAAGAACATTATTAACCAAGAACATGGATAATTTCGATCATATTTTTTTACAATTTTAAGGTAAAGGCAAAAAGTTTAGCGGAAGAATCCAACATTGAATTAAGATGGACAAATAAGAACTAATCCCTAATGACCGTTGATGAAATTTTAAAATCTAAAATTGATAAATATTGAACCTTAATCGGATGGTGCTGGAACTATATCATAATTCATACTTTAATATATAAAAACATTCTTTAAAATATATTCTTCATATTATGAAAAATATAAACAAGGAAAATATATAAATTATTATATACTTTTAAAAGAAGATACTTCAAACATTACTAACATGGATACTACCAATTGGGAAAACCAGTAGAATCATTTATATTGACTCAAAAAAACTTAAAAGAAATGGGTTTATTTGATTTCAAAACGTTTGCTAGTTTAAATATTTTGAAAAAACATTACTTGGGTGAGACTAAAGGAAAGAACAGGGATAATTATGATGATATATCAAACCAATTCATTTTACCACTATTAGTTATCTATTATCAATCAGTTTAGCCTAAGTAAACCCAGACAGGTCTTTTGGTAAACTTAAACGTATCTTCAATTCAAACACATGCAGTCTTTCTAATAAAAATGGCTCAACTAAATTAATCGTATTTGCAAACTTGCTCACTTTCGGTCTAGATTTTAACTTTAATGATAATTCTTCTCAATTTATTAAACTTGCGTCTGATCCAATATAAACTTATTAAACTATATAAAGATACTGTTTCAATCAAAGTTTTTACTTTTCAACTCAATGGGGATAATCAATAAATTCTTTATGAAATTGCATTTTATACTAAATAATTTAAAAAATGAAAGGATTATTAACGATATAATTATTGATGTAGTTATTAACAAAATATTAGACACTTTCTTGAGTAGTCAGTAACAATTTTCACAACAATTGCTGCACTAATTAACAACATAATTTTGAAAAATTTCTACTATTTCTACTATTTCTTTTACAATAACGAATATGAAAAAATAGAGTATAATAGAGTATATATTACAATATTTTATATAAAATTAGAATAGAATAATTATTATATTTTAATAAAGACAAACGATCTTAGATATATTTATATTTTTTGTCATGATAGCTCCCCCTGAAGTTTTATTTTATTAATCACGAATATATTTTGTTTTCCCCAGTTTACTTTAAATCAAATTGTAATTAAAGATTTCATTACTAATGATCTAGGTAAATCATTTAGTTAATAAATGATATTGATTTGAAGAAATTCATGATTTTACTTGTTGGTTATATCTTAAATTAAATTTTAATAGAGTTTATTCCATTCAAAAAATTTGGAAACGTTAAATGAAAAGAATATTTAAAGATATTAAAAGTAAACAAGTAAAATTACAATAAAAACTATAACTCTATTATATAATATACAGCATGGTGATATTTTATTGGAATAACTTGTGATTTTTTCTACATAAAACCCAATTTTAATTTAATAACAGATATATGAAATCCAAATTTTGGGAAGTACTATATCTTGAAATAGAAAATTTTTCGATTAAAAGTTTTTAACTTATCATGATCACTATTCTTGATCCTTTAGAAGAGATGAAGAATTAAATACAAATTAAGTAAAAAAAAGATTTTGCTTGGTTTTTCAAATAACACCTCTCATCAAATGCTACAAAAATATTTTTATTATAAAAAAATTAACTTGTAGTTTCCCAAAAATTCCGTCAATTCTATAACAAGCTTACTTGCCCTTACTTACGTAAATATCAATAAAACCGAATATGTCTTTATTTTCAATTAAGAATTATGTTTATGTTTCACAGAAAGTTAAGGCAATTATCTTTTTTTTTCTTTCAACAAATAACTAATGTATGAGCTTTGTAAGTTAAATAGTAACACAAAGTAACTAAAAAACAATTCAACCCAATATTCTTTTCATGGATACTTTATTCTTCTCGTATGTTATTCTTAAATCTTTTGTACAGTAGATGGTGTATGATTCATAGTTTTCATTTATAAATCAATTAATTCAACAAATGATAAGAGTGCGTGTTGGATATCTTTTTATTTTGTAAACCATAGCCATATTAAAAATAGAACTAATAATAAGAATATGATATATATTTTACTATTAATAAACCAACATGAATAACCAATAATCCAATCAATTTTTTGATTATTGTATAAATTTTGCTTGACGATTGGATTATCCTTAGTGAAGATTGTTGGCACATCAATGATTAATTCTACGGGTTGATGATCTGTCCATAGGAAATTTTCTCTATTGATGGAATCATATTTATCAATTATTAAATTATCATTAAATTTATTATCATATTTTTTGAAAAGAATTCTATCACACCATGATGGTAATCTCTTTTCATTAAATTTATTTTCTTCAAATAATTTATATTTATAAGTTTGCTTAAAATTAATCTCAGCTTCATGGAATTCTGTCAAATTTGTATCATTCTTCAAGACATGCATCAACTCATCATTAGTTAAAGGACCAACATTTGAATTAACAATATCAAAATTAACTCTAAAATTCAAATCACCAAAGAGGAAAATATGACTTTCATTCCAATTATAATAATTTTCCTTTACGATATTAATAATATTTTCTAAATCGTTTTGTCTATTTTGTAAGAATTTATTACCATCTTTAGCGGTTAAATGACAACAAATAAATATAAATTGTTCCCATTGATTATTATTATCTTGGTGGTTCATATCTCCACGATTTAATTGGAATGAAACAATGGAGGATCCCTTTAATGATGAAAATAAATAACCTCTTGGAATATTCAATTTTTGAATATTTTCAACGATAATATTTGATTTAATGAAAATAATATTAATTATTGAACCTAGTTGATTTGTGGCGACCAGTTGCCAATTATTACCTAATTGTTTTAACATTGAACATTGTAATAAATTAACATAATCTTGTATAATGGAACTAAATGAACTTTCCTCTATGTTTGTTAATTCTTGACAACCTAGTATAAGGATATCTAAATCTTCGATTTGATCATTTTTAATTAGATTTTTTGTAACATTGTCGATGTTACCCCAGGGCACATATTTGCCGCAATTGATTGTTATTATATTGATTTTAGTCATAGATTATGTTGGGGTGAATATTTGTTTCAGGGACAAAACATTTCATATGTAAAGTGTGAAAAACTTTGCAAATAATAATAATAAAAACAATATATTTAATTATTTAAGAATTTATATAATTTAAAAAAATTTAGAATATTAAAAAAAAAATTGATTTCAAGTATAGTTGTTACCATTGTCATGAACAATTTAAAAGAAGAGATCATTTGACATCACATCAAAAGAATAGATAAAAGAATAGATAAAAGAACATATGAAATAATAGATGAAAGAACATATGAAATAATAGATGAAAGAATAGATAAAAGAATAGGTGAAAGAAGAGGTGAAAAAATAGTTTAAAGAATAGATTAAAGAATAGATGAATAAATAATTAAAATCCTGATGATATTGTCCTAGAATATATGATGCATTACTACCACCACATATCCTTACCGTTATCCTTATCACGGTTATCATCATATTCATCTTCATCTTCATCTTCATCATACTCATCATCATCAATATACTCAAAATCATCAACAATTTCATATGTACATCTATTCTTTTGATGTGATGTCAAATGATCTCTTCTTTTAAATTTTTCATGACAATGGTAACAACTATATTTTCTTAAACTGGAATGAGCATCCTTACGATGTTCCCTTAATGATTTTTTAGTGTTAAAAATTTTTAAACATTCTGGGCATTCGATTATCTTTGGACCATTTAATTTTGAATTATTGTTATTTTTTGGTGTTGCAACTCTGGCCTTTTGTTCTTCTAATCTTTTTTGATATTTTTTGGGTATAGTGGATGTTTTTTTTAGTAAATTGAACATATCTTTTATATTTGCTTTCAAATTTATTAAATTATTTTTATTAAGCTCTTCTTGAGTTAAATTTGTAAAATTAGAATTTTTGTCAATATCATTTTTTGTATTGTTTATTTCATCATTTGAAGGAGTTCCGCATGAAGAATTAGAATTTGATTCATCATTTGTTGAATTTGAAAAAATATCATCATTAGTAGAATTCAAAGAAGAATCATTATCATATGGTTTAATTGCAGTGGTTTGTGTATTTATTAAAGTGTTTGTGATGTTGGAATTCTTAATTGATTGTAAATTTGATTTATTTTCAAAATTTTTATCTTCAACTTTAACCATAAATTCTTCTCTAATCTTGGTATAAACTTGTTCAGTGAATGTAGTGTAATCCATTTTAAATTCAAATTAGTAAAACAAAATTGTTTTGATAAATATATTAATTATATTAAAATATTTATTGTTTAAATTTTAAAAGCAATAAAGAATTAATTAGCAAGTCTTTGTTAGTAAAATTTTAATTATGGATGTTATTAAAATTATATTTGATGTTGTATTTTATAATAAGATGAAATAAAAGTAAAGTAAAGTAAAGTGAAGGTAAAGTAAAACAAAAATAAAGTAAAATAAAAATAAAAATGTTAAAATTTATATAAAAAAAAAAATTAAGGGTACCCTAAAAGTATTTTTTTCAAAAATTAAAAAACTTTTTCGAATCAGAAATTAAGGTAAAAACAAATATATATATTTTCAAACAGAGGCATATAATGTACATTTCATACGGCATATAGATGCATTCTAACAAATAAGGTATCCTTGTTCTCATTTTTGTATTGTTCCTTATTTATTTCATATACTCTTGAATGGTCAGTAAAAAAAATAATAATATAAACAGTCACTACTTTGTTTTAATAGTTGGTATAATTCAATTAAAAGCAAAACAGATTTGAATTATATGTACCCAATGCTAGAATACTTACTAATTGTAGATATATTCAATTGAAATTTCTGTTGTTGATATTTAAAGAAATAATGTTACCTAATCAATATAAAAATGAGGAAAAATCTGTGCTTTTTTAAATATTTTAAAAACTTGGATTGACCAAATACTTAAATTAAGAGAATGGTTAAACTAACAGTTAAAGTAATGTGGTTATTATTGGTTAAAGATCATTTTTCCAAAAAAATACTTCAATTTAAACCTTACAATTGTCCGATTTAAAGAACACCCAAAATTTTCTTTTGTTAGGTAGTGGTTCTGGTCTTAAACTGAAAAGGGAAATTAACTTAAAATAATGTTCTGGATTAATTTTAAGCTCTAAGAATCTAATAAAATAATCGACAACTCAATTAGTGGCTAATGAATAACTATGTTGACTTCTATATAAACTATATTTGATTCTAAAACTATCTAATTCAATCTATAAGGATTTTTCTATAATTTCTCGATCCTTCTCTCAAACTAAAATTCCATAAACTAAAAACCAATTCTTTTTCCAAGCAGAATTTTTCTTTTTCTTATATCATAAATTTTCCCATGTCTTGCTGACGACAGGAAAAATTTTCCTTTCATAACTGTTCCACTAAAATACCGTACAACCATTTACACCTCTCAGCAATAAAAATTATCTAATTAAACCGGATATGAAATAAACGAACAATTTATCATAATGAATTACCCATTGACTCAAGTTTACCATCCCTGTGGTAATTGGTCAATTTACCTAACTATCCCTGTAGCTGGTGATTAATTTGAGTTAACTATCCCTGTAGTTACTTGTTGACATAAGTATATTATCCCTGTAATTACTTGTCAAATTTATGTTAACTATCCCCGTAGTTATCTGTCAATTCAAGTTAACTATCCCTGTAGTTACTTGTTGATATAAGTGGATTATCCCCGTAATCACTTGTCAATAACAATTTCTTTCTAACTTAAATTTCTTTATCAAAATTTGATTCTTAGAAATTGATGCTTGAATAAAAATTATCACAATGACGATTAACATTAATGTTAACTTAAACACACCGTTCATGAAGCGTTGTGCAGTGGAAGCGACTGATTGAAGTGTGATA
>JAJLYE010000234.1:33194-46027 GCA_030571715.1 Grigorovia jiainica (nom. inval.) | reverse complement strand
ATTTTATTTGTTTGTTCTGAATTAAAACCGTAATATAATAATTTATCTTCAGTTTTATACTTCTTTATCGCCTTACTTAATTTGTGTGGGATCTTGGAATTGCTTGACAATAACCTTCAAATTCCAGCATATTCGGGATCTTCATCATAACTTTGTATTAAAATTTGTTTATATTTATCTTTCTCTTCCTTTTGTAATGATTTGAAATGAGATTTGTCTTTAGCAACAGTATTATACCAATCTGGTCTACGACTTAATCCATCCACACGATTGGAAAAACCATTAACGTGTTGTATTTTAAAACAAAATTCATGGAAAGTTTCAATCCAACGGTATAATTTTGAACTTTCATTTCTTTTACGATATAAATATTGTAAAGATTGACGATCTGTATTTAAGTAGAATAATTTGTCTCTTAAATATTATTTCCATGTTTGTAAAGCAAAGTTAGCAGCGTAAGTTTTTTCTCTTTAACATCCCAAGATACTTCTGTAATTTGTTACGTAAATAAGTAACCACACCGAAAATCTTCACATTCTCGTATAATAATTCTAATGTAGCACCAACTACAAAGTTGTAAACATCAGTTGTAACTCCAACTTCCTTAGTGTCATTAAATGGTAATAATGCAAACGCATTTGTTAAAACCTTCTTAAGTGATGTAAAAGCAGATGTACATTTATCATTCCATTTAATTTCTTATTAGCATATGAATAAAGTAGTTCAGTAATTATGGAGAGATGTGGTACAAAATTTCTATAAAACCCAGCTAGACTTAAGAAACTTAAAGCTTCTTTTGGCTACATGGATGGACCAATAAATAATTGCTTGATCTTGGATTGACATATGTGGATACCATCTTTATCTATAGTGTGACCTAGGAAATTAACTGTTTCCATGAAAAATCAGCAATTACTCTTTTTACAATATAATTCAGCATATCTTAACACTAAAAACCAACAAATCGTCAATATAGCTAATACACACTTTACCTAATAAACCTTTTGATGTAACCTTCTTCAATCTTTGGAAAACAGAACCAGTCGTTGTGGTATCAGCGGACACACAATTCCATATATATTGGTTTTCGTGCGTTATTAAATTAGTCTTGTATCTATGATCAGGATGTACTTCGATTTGACGATAATCAGAAGATAAATCTACTGTTGAAAAGTGGGAAACATCTTTAAGTTGGCCGAAAAGGTCATCAATCCTTGGTATTGGATATTTATTCTTTATTGTAATGCCATTGGGTCCTCGGAAATCACAATATAATCCCTTTTCACAATTTGATTTAGTTACGAACAACACAGGAGCTGAAAATGGGGATGAAGCTTCACTAATTCTGCCAGACTTTAATAAAACGTTTGACTGTCTTCCTGTTTCGTCTCTATCAGCTTGTGGTATATGATATAGTCTTCTTGATACAGCAGTTGAACCTGGTACTAAATAAATAATGAATTTAACAACTTTTTTCTTTGGTGGGTTTAGTGGTGAGTCTTTACGAATAATAGCGTTGTTGATGATGATGAAGCAACCTAGAGCTTAAATACATTATAATATTACACTTCGGTGCTTAGTCACTATTAAAGAGTTTTTTCCTGCTGGTTTAAATGAATTTAATCTAAAATGACCTTATGTTATGATTTCCAAGATCGGCCGCTATAAAAAAAAATGAACTCACTAAAATTGAGTATAAAAGTGTGCAAATAGTACTCAAAAAGTCTCCAAAGTTTCCCAAAAAATCAGAAGGTAACCATACTATAAACACGTCGATTTATGTAGTTTTCATGTGTATAACTAATATATTTGTTGTATAATTAAGTGATTTATAAATGTAGTAATTTTCACTTAACGTTTTTAGGGTTTAATTAGGGTTAGGGTTTTCTGTTTTTCAAAAGTCTTTTAAGAATGTAAGTGGGAAAAATTAAAGAGAAATAATTAAATTCAGGATCGACGTTTTCTAAAATTAGACAATTAACAATATTTAAAACAAATGAGAAGAATACTGGGGACTTTGTCTCGTAGATTACAAAATTTCCATTTAAGGAAGATATTTATAGTGTTAATATGTTTACAGATTACTATTTTAACAATAAGGGCAACCTCATCATCTTCAAGCAAAAATAGTTACAATTTAGATAAATTTTTGAATGCAAAACCAATTCAATACAATGAGGATGATTTGAAAACTAATCCACATTTAACTGATCCAGAATTCGAATATTTTAGAAATGAAAATTTAGATAATGAAGTTCATCTAGATGATGATATTGAAAATGGTATAGTATCTGATCCTAATGACAACAAAGATTCAAATTCAATCTCAAACTCCATTAATGGCTTCGTTAATTCAATTTTTGGTCAAGAGGAAACTGATTCTTTACTATCAGTGAGAAAACTGTATGAGAAATTGAGATACAATACAAAACCATTTTGGGTTAATGATTATTATTTACAAAAGGATCTTTTAATCCCACGTTATGGTTCACATAAGAATCAAAAATGGGATACTGTGGATGATATTGAATATTATGATTCTGATCCAAGATTATCTTGGACAGTTTATTTGGATCATATCCTGAGAAATGGTGGTTCATCTGATGTGAAATATGATTGGCAAATACCCTTCTCTTGGTATGATTGGGCAGATTTTAACAATCTTAACAAGTTGATTTCATTAAAGGATACTAAGCTTACCTGTAATTTTTTGTTTGAAAGTGCATTTGATAAAGAAACTCTTTTAAAAGTAGAAAATGAAATTGATAATACTCTTTTCCATGTTGGTCGTGATCGCTACAATAAAAATAATTGGTATAATTATGCCCGCCAATTCAGTGATAAAAGTGCATTGGAGCATCTAAAAGATTACTGTGAAATATTGAATGATAAGCCAAGATTCTCCACAGGTTTGAAAGTATTTAAATGCAATGATCGTTGTCGGGCAGAAGTTTGGGATTTTCAAGCCAGAAATTATATTTTAAATACTCAACCTGAACCACTGTCAATTACTTTAGTCGCACATAATGATAAGACTTATCAATTTTATTTAAATAGTGACAGAAAAAACATGATTGAAAATAATATGCTTCAAGAATATTTAGATACCCAAGTGGAACGTTCGTCGTCAGATCAAAGTTATTTTGAATTAGCAGATGTTAAATTCGACCATTATGCTAAATTAAAGGAGTTTTTGGACCATACCGATATTTCGGATAAATTCCTGACACATTCTTCTGATAATAATGATAATCTATTAGAAGCAGACGAAATTCCATTAAACTTAGAAGATTTTATGTTTGATCCATATGCTAAAATCTCAGAATTAGAAGCACTTTCAGAAGAAGAAATGAATCCCCATTTTAAAAACTATTTAAATAGTTTGAAAAACTCTTTAACTTACAATCCAGTGTTAACCCCAAAATATTTTAGAGAAAGTTCTGAAGTTTTAGACTTCAATAATAAAGGTTGGCATTTTGATAGAAGATTTTTCCATGGTGAAACAATTAATTTTGATGAGCAGGAATATCTTGGAAGATTAAATACGATGATTAGAACATTTCAAAAGTTTACGTTAAAGAATGGTATGGTAAGTTGGTTATATCACGGGTCTCTTTACTCTTATCTTTATAATGGTGAAGCATTTCCCTACGATGATGATTTTGATTTAAAGATGCCAATCAAGCATTTAAATTACATGGCACAATATTTTAATCAAACATTAGTTTTTGAGGATCCAACAGAGGGTAATGGTAAATATTTACTTGATATTTCCCACTCCATAACAGTTCGTACTAATGGATATGGTGAAAATAATATTGATGCTAGATTTATTGATATTGACTCTGGTATGTATATCGATTTAACCGCTATGAGTGTTACCTCTGATCTTATCAGAGAGACTATGAATGAATATCTTATAGATTTAGCCAAAAAAAATAATATTAATTTAGAACAATATGAAATGTCGGAACCAATAGAATCATTGGAATTAACAAGAGAAAATATCGGAGGGATGAATATTATTCAATTAAAAGAATATGCTGATAGTCATAAAGATGAATTTCCAAGTTGGGAACATCTTGATATTGATTATATATACGAGGAAGAGGTCATTGCTTTACCAAAATCCAAACGTCCGGAAAGGCATTTAAACCCTGACCAAAGATACGATCTTCATAAGAGATTGGGCATTGTTAATTGTAGAGGTTACCATTTTCATCATTTAGAATTTTTATCACCTCTTAAGGCCACAATGTTTAATGGTGTTAATGTGTTTATTCCCAAGAAACCTATACAAGCACTCAGATATCAATTCCCAGACATACCGAATCTATTTGGTTATAGAAAATTTGAACAGTGGATATATTTCCCCTATATGCTTGGTTGGGTTAAAGCTGATTTTTTAAATAAAGTGTCCAACATTAACAATTGGTACAGAGATTATAAACCATTAGCTGACACTACAAAACTTTCAGAGATGGAGTTTTCAGACATGAGAATATTATTAGACAATATACCTAACTATCATGGTGATGATATGAGCACATTTATTGATCAATATCTTTCATTTGATCAAGGTGCCTATAGAATGAAGGAGATTGGTATTATTTATGATACTACATTAGATGATGAGAGAAGAAAAGAATTATTAAGGGAATTACGTATGACGATTGGTCCAAAGATTAAATCACCAAAGAAGGATTCATTGATGTATCTATATGAAATGAGACAATATCGTGAATTAACAAAGAAATATGATCCTGAGGATGTTGCCGCAGTTGAATCTGAAATTAATAAAAAATATCTAGACAAATATTGGGAATTACTTTCTGATTTAAGAAATAATGATTTAGATTTGTTCAAAGTTACTGAAAACGATGATAATGGAACTGTCGATAGTAAAAACGAAGACGTTATTGATGCAAAGATTGATGATTCCCTACCATTTTTAAATTTCAATGAAGAGGGTAGACATGATGTGTTTCCTAACAATACCCGTCATTGTTTAAATATTTTGAAGGAAGATCCAACAGAATAGTTACTGCTTTCGTACTCCTAACGAACTAATAGTCCAATATCGGCGGGATTAAAATATATACAATAACACTACTAAAATTCATAATAAAATAGTACATTTCGTATCGATGTTAGAATGATCAAATAGCTTAGAAATAATAACTTTGTACAGCATGTCGGACTAAAGTGCTAAATATTTAAAAGAGAACAATCATGCGTATAAGCTGCAATTACATCTGCTTCATATCTGGAAAGGACAATTCGTTAATGTCCCAATTTATTTTCATGTGGTAAATGATGAGCTGATAAGTGTTACCGGATTGGTCAACAAACAACATACTTATGAATATGTGATCTGAAAAAAGAGTAGTAAATCTGATTCTAACAATCGTAAATTGAGATGCAAAAGTACATTGCTACGTATATACTGCTTGCGATTACTCATACTTAACGTATTTACTGATTTCAACAGGAATGTCTAATGTTAATTTCCCTGCTTTACTAAATAAAATATTTACTCTGACTACGTAAAAACGGCTACAAAGACAACTTTCAAAAGTGGGAACCAATGTCGTTTGAAGTGTTTCGATGTAATCAAGGTTCAATTCAAGTTCTCTTTGATATTGATGAGCATGTGTTTGGGTCCAATAATATTGAGTTTTACCTTTTATGGGATTTGATGTGGTCGTTTGAAATACAGAACCCAATTCTATCACTTCTGACTGAAAAGTTTCTAAACACTTTAAATCATTATACAATTGCGTAGGGAATAATTTACAAAAGCTCAGTGGCATAACGGTCTGTGTACGAAACCTGGCCTCAAGAACATAATGATTAGCCCTAAATCTTTAAAAAAATTCTTCTACCTTTTTTCTTTGCAAAAAAAATTCATTTTTAAATGATTTCGATTGACCGTATCTCATACAGAATTCTGCGTCTATTTCAGATGGTAGTGGGAAACTTGATTTACTGGTAACCAAAATTAATGTAGTGGTTATTTTTTTAATCTCAGGTGGCATATGGTTTACAGTACTATTGGGTTGAGTACATGTTATTTTCACCTTTATCGACTTCAATGGGTCGGTTTAAATTCCTTCTGATTTTCTGGATTATTTTTCCTTATTAATTTTTGGGACCAGTACCTCAAACATTTGTCAGACCGTTTACTGGATACAACAATTACCCCAATTTTTACCAAACTGGGACTCCTATCCCTAAAAACGTTAGAAATCAGCGCATTTGTTTCATTAAATGAATAACGTAAAATTGCTTCTAAATTATCTGCTTCTTCAGCTTTAGTACCACAAAATTTGCCCACATATGATTGTCATGGTTGCTATCGTTATTACTTGATATTTCTAATTGTCTCATTTTTATCTGATCTGAATTGATATTATCTTCTGTGTCATTAAAAACAACAGCATCATTATTTTCCAAATCATTGAAAATTTCTTCAAATAACGTAAATGATCATCCACAGTTTTTTTAAACCCTTTTACTGTTAATACTGTATTAGTGTGAAGTGTAGAGTACTGATTATATTCATGAGGTATAAATCTCATATGATGTTGGCAGTCTTTTATTATGTTCATTTGTTTATCTATTTTACTCTTACCAATTAATCTAGCCTTCATGGAGTACGTAATTGATATCATTACCAGAAAAATCTTTAGTCAGTATGGGAGAGCCTCTAAGACCAGTATGACCATAACCAAAATCTTCATTTATTTTCAAAGGGGAATTCCCCAAATTATCAAAACCAAAACTTGGAGGTGGTAAAACATATGAACTTATTTCATGACTACAAATATCGTCAAGTAATCGATTGGGCATTTAAACATAAATGTTTTTTTGTATGTTTCGTTCGGTTTTAGGAATCTATCATTATTCAAACCTAAAATAACACTATTATAATCTTTGAGTTCACCAATAAACCGATATCTTAGCCCAGTACCAATATCAATATTTGTATATGACCATGAAGTACTTAAATCTACCATTCTTAAGAAGCTTTTAATTTTCTTGGATTTTTTCTCTCTATCATAAATTGAAATCTAACCTTCTAAAGTAATATAAAACATTTCAAATCTAGTTGGTTTATCAGATTTATTTCCAATTGTGACAAAACCATAGGCAATATCACCACATTCATATTATCTTAGCATACTTTACATTTCTGGTCTTAACAGTGGTATAATTGCCTCTTTCGTCAATTTAATTTCAATATTAATAAATGTGTTTGATGTTTTGGGCAATTTGTAAATATCAGCATTGAAAATTTTCCTTCAATGTTATTAATTCCGAAGTTTGAGTTCGAACTATTATCTGATCTTGTTAACAATGCCTGCTATCTTAACATTTCCTATCAATTCATCTAACAAGTCGTCATTAATTCTTCCTGAAGTCGGTTTTCAGTATTTTCTGAGGATAAAGATGAGTTTTCTACCACTTTACTGACTAAAAAATCACTCTTGGTTGAATGAAAACTACTAATAGAAGAGCCGTTGGTTAATTGTGGACAGATGTTTTTGTTTTTAAAATGTACTGTATTTTTTTGTCATTAGCAGTTTAATAAGAATATTTTTATCTTAAGAATAAGAGATGGGAATAAAGGTTAGATTCAAAGAAAATTGTTACAAGATCTCAAAAAAGAAACAATTGTTAAAGTAAGAGGTATATATATTCTACAACGACCATTCTGCAATATAACCAACATTGTAGTATTCATTTTTTTCTTTCATAACAGTGAACGAGTCAAACTGAATACTGCATATTTTTAATAGATGTAAATTTATTTCACTGGATCGTTTACCGCTACAATTACAAGTTAGGAAAGATAGAATAACTTGAATTGAGATCCGAATTCTGATATAGCATAACATTACAATTAAAATATGTTTTATATGTGATGGTTTACAATGAAGTAACAGAGGTGTGATAAATGTATTACCAATAAACTAAATCGTTTTACTTTTTTGTTAAAATGTGACGATTTTACAGCTAGTCATTATAAATAGATTCTTTCATTACATTAATAACATTAATTGAGTCAGTTATACATGATTTAAGAAGGGTGTGATTTTTGCATGTTTAGAATCAAAGTTTCTTAGCATAATTGGTTTTGACTACAATTATTAGGGAAAATATTGTCGTTTTGGTATTCTGGAAAACAAGTAATAGAAGTAAAACATGATAAATCTTATTATCAACACTTATTAGAAGGCTCTTTTTTGATTATTTGAAATCAGTTGTCAATGACATTGACTCTATTCGTGCATCAACGAAGAAGTCTTTACTTTTTCAACATACCAATGTTAACAATGACTTTGTCAAACTATGAAGGTGTCTGTCCTATCTTATGAACGGCACTGAATTTATAAGTAAAGTCAAACAAACTAAGGTATGTCAATGTAGGGCATTTTTATTTGCTTTTATTTTTGTTGTTGCGTATAAGATAAAATAGTAAGTCGGTAGTATCTTTTCCACAAAGTTGTTCTCTAAATTAAGAGCTTAAGAATTTGGCATTAAATATTGTTTTTTCTCTTATGCCCTATTCTCAATGTAATACTCAAAGCATAAATATCCATAAGGTGGAAGTATCAATTTGAAATGAATCTTTTTCACTTATCGAGATTTCATTTCTTTAATGATAAGTCGTTAAGCTATTACAAAATTTTTCAGCATTATTTTTATTCGTATATCATTTCTATATAATTGATGCATTGGTTGGAGTCAAAGTAGGAACTATAGAAATAGAACTCTTTTATTACCTTCACTAATTCTTTCATTCGTTAGTAGTTACAAAAATATCATATACAACAGTTTCTAATCTATAATTTAGATCAACCCAAGATAAATAATTTTTTTGTTAGAGGTGCTTTAGATTTGTTTCACCTATTCTAATCTATCTAAAGTACTCAGTCTTTCTAACATGACGTCTTTAGATATTTCCTGCAACTCACCAGCTAAAAACATTTCATCTAGTACCATATAGACCTTATAGAAATTGAAAACAATATCTAATTCACAAACGTTACCGAAAAATGCATCTAATACCTCCACAAATAAATGAATATGTGAAAGATAAATGGATTCATCATCACCAATATCTACACCCATAACAAAATATAATCCTGCATATCTCTTATATATCAATTTGGTCACATCAGAGAACTCTACAAAATTACTTTGGTGTCTATGATCACGACTACTTATTAATCTATAAATTTGCGCAATAACTTCATGAGTTTCACCACTGTTGGCCTCCATAGTAAACCAACGTACTAGACGTACTATACCTTGTTTATTAAAACACAATATAAACTTTATGCTCATTATTATTCTTTGTTATTTTATAATATGTTTACATATATTTTAATTTGATTTTGATTTTTTCAGTAATTTTATAATGTTTAACTTAATTAAGGTCGAATCATTGAACGTTATTCTCTGAATGAATGTGGATCATCAGGTCAAATTGGCCATTAACAATAGTATAAGAGGCAATTATGTGCGTTTATCATCTGATATAGTGGATGAATTGTACTCAAAAGAGATTAATTTACAAGATTATTATATTCAAATAAATTCTGAATTAAAATATTTATCGTGGGATGGATTAGACTCACAGGATGGTGATTGTGTAGAGATGAATGCAATTGTCGCTAAACAATTAGGATTATTAACTCTTGTAGGACAAAAGATTTTGTTACAAGTACATGCCTTCAACCCCAAGGATGTGATCAATGAAGTTTATGTAGAACCATTAACAAGTGCTGATTGGGAAATTATGGAAAACAATGTACCGTTATTACAAGCTGAATTTATTCAATTTACTAAATTAGTTTATTTGAATGGTGTCATTATTTGTTATATTGGTAATAATTTAACATGCCAGGTGGAAGTCACGAAAATGGAACCTAATAATTTAACTATTGGTCAATTAGTTGAAGGTTCTTTGGTTATTGTAGAACCAAAAGTTAATACAAAGAGGAAAAATATTGCTAAAAAAATAGAGATAACGTTAAAAATAATGAAAAGTTTAATATGGTCTGTGGATGGTAGCGAAAATATAGTTATACTAAATGAAAATCAATTGCTATCTGATTATGGTTATATCACTATGTTAGATGACTCTAAGTATAAGAAAATTAAAACAGCTAAAAGAATAGCAGTTAAATTTTTTAAAGACAATTCTAATAAATTGCCTTCAAATTATATTTGCATGTCAGATTCATTATGGTCCACTCTATTACCCAGATCTCTAAATAATGGTATAAGGTTTAAAATAGAATTTATAACTAATGTTGAAAGTCCTTGGGAATTTCAAAATTCAATGGTAGATGTTAAAATCAAAATCCATCATTTACATACGATTACAGAGGAATCGAAAAACTCTATAATAACCACATTATATCAATGCAATATTATTACTAACAATACAGTAATAAGAGATTATACTGGTAACAATCTTTGTCTTATTGAAATATTCGATCATAACGAAACTGTAATACCTTACCTTAATTTGAATTTTGTCCCTAAGGATAAACTTCAATACATTCATATATATTTGAAAGATGAATTGAAGAAAGATTTTAAACAGTTTAACATTGTGAACCCTTTATTTAAATTTGATCAAATTAAATATTTTACATTAAATGATCAAATGGATCAAATAGTTAAATATTTGAAAACGTATATTGTTCCATCATGTGGTATACTATTACAAGGTAAATTAGGTTTAGGTAAAACTTACAATCTATTAAAATTACAAGAAATTTTATTATTGCACAACACATATCATGTTAAATATATCGATTGTGATACATTATTAGAAAGTTTTAATATCGAAAAAATGACCAAATTAATTGATAATTGGTCTGATGAGTCATATTTTTATCAACCTGCCATACTATTATTAGATAATGCAGATTCCATTTTCAATCAATTACAAAGTGAAGAAGGTGGTAATAATAATAATATTAATGATAATTCTAATAAGCTAACGTTATATTTGATAAACAAATTTCAAAAAATTTTTGATAAACAAAATAATAGTATTAGAATTGTATTTTCCAGTGAGAATCAAGAAAGTCTAAATAAATTTTTTTTCGATAATCATTTTATAAGTCAAAAATGGACCATTAAATATCCTAATAAATTAGAGAGAACAACTTTTATTAAGAAAATTATCAGTGAGCCAAATCCTAACATAGCATTACAATTAGAAGACAATTTTGATTATGGTGATATCTCCCTGGAGACAGATGGTTATTCATTAATTGATTTAGAAAATTTATTATTTAAATTATATTACCATTGTCAAATAACTCAATGTGACAAGATTTCTAATCAAGTGTTTAGAGATATACTATCGAATTTTACACCATCATCATTACAAACTATCAAATCATCTGGTAATGATAACAATAAAGATAGTAAAGTTAAATGGAATCAAATTGGTGCCCTACATGAAGTCAAGGAAATGTTATTACAGACGTTAGAATGGCCTACGAAATATGCACCAATTTTCCAAAATTCAACCTTGAGATTAAGATCAGGTATATTATTGTATGGTTACCCAGGTTGTGGTAAGACATTGTTAGCTAGTGCCGTGGCATCACAATGTGGATTAAATTTTATATCGGTGAAGGGACCTGAGATTTTGAATAAGTATATTGGTGCTAGTGAACAAAATGTGAGAGAATTATTTGAGAAGGCAGAATCTATTAAGCCATGTATTTTATTTTTCGATGAATTTGATTCCATTGCACCTAAGAGGGGACATGATTCTACTGGTGTTACTGATAGAGTAGTGAATCAATTGTTGACACAAATGGATGGTGCTGAGGGGTTGGATGGTGTTTATGTTTTAGCAGCTACAAGTAGACCAGACTTAATTGATCCTGCATTGTTGAGACCAGGTAGATTGGATAAGAGTATATTGTGTAATATACCCAATGAAGATGATAGATATGATATTTTACAAACATTAACGTCCAATGATAAATTTCAAATTGATTATGATGAAGATGCTGGTGATGAAAATGATGTATTGAAAGTACTTGCAGAAAGAACACATGGTCTCAACAATGCAGGATCAATTAAGTCTGGTCTACTTGTAGCTGCTAAAACATAAACACCATCCAACCCCTCAGCACCATCCATTTGTGTCAACAATTGATTCACTACTCTATCAGTAACACCAGTAGAATCATGTCCCCTCTTAGGTGCAATGGAATCAAATTCATCGAAAAATAAAATACATGGCTTAATAGATTCTGCCTTCTCAAATAATTCTCTCACATTTTGTTCACTAGCACCAATATACTTATTCAAAATCTCAGGTCCCTTCACCGATATAAAATTTAATCCACATTGTGATGCCACGGCACTAGCTAACAATGTCTTACCACAACCTGGGTAACCATACAATAATATACCTGATCTTAATCTCAAGGTTGAATTTTGGAAAATTGGTGCATATTTCGTAGGCCATTCTAACGTCTGTAATAACATTTCCTTGACTTCATGTAGGGCACCAATTTGATTCCATTTAACTTTACTATCTTTATTGTTATCATTACCAGATGATTTGATAGTTTGTAATGATGATGGTGTAAAATTCGATAGTATATCTCTAAACACTTGATTAGAAATCTTGTCACATTGAGTTATTTGACAATGGTAATATAATTTAAATAATAAATTTTCTAAATCAATTAATGAATAACCATCTGTCTCCAGGGAGATATCACCATAATCAAAATTGTCTTCTAATTGTAATGCTATGTTAGGATTTGGCTCACTGATAA
>JAJLYE010000234.1:0-33174 GCA_030571715.1 Grigorovia jiainica (nom. inval.) | reverse complement strand
TGGTGTTTATGTTTTAGCAGCTACAAGTAGACCAGACTTAATTGATCCTGCATTGTTGAGACCAGGTAGATTGGATAAGAGTATATTGTGTAATATACCCAATGAAGATGATAGATATGATATTTTACAAACATTAACGTCCAATGATAAATTTCAAATTGATTATGATGAAGATGCTGGTGATGAAAATGATGTATTGAAAGTACTTGCAGAAAGAACACATGGTTATTCTGGTGCAGATTTGCAGGCGCTTTGTTATAATGCTTATTTGAAGGGTGTGCATAGGAATTTAAAAGCACAAGAAAGTACAGAGGCCGATGATGGCAATAATAAGACAAACAATAGTAATGTTTTAGTTGATAAAATCGAGTATTTAAAGGTACAAAGTCGGGGTACACAAGAAGACAATAACAATAATAATAAGAGTAATCCAACAAATGAAGACATTTATTTACTGATTCAAAAATTGCTTAATAATAGTACAAATAAAAATAATAGAAACCCTAATGATGTCATAAATGCAAATGAATCCATAATTAAAAATAAAAAGAATATTAAATTGAGTATTAGTGATTTATTAGAGTCCCTAAAAGAAACCAAAGCAAGTATATCCCCTAAGGAATACCACCATTTATTGCACATATACAATGAGTTCCAAGACAATAGAGAAGGATCGCAAAATCAAGGTAACAAATCACGCGAGACTGGCTCTAGAGTATCACTTATGTAACAATCTATATAATTTTCAATTGCAAAAGAAATTACTCCACAGGAAACGTTCGAATTCAAGCTTATGAGGCTCTAAACATTTGGAGAATAAGGGGAAACTAACAATAGCCAAGACAGGGAGTTTGAGTTATTTCCAGTTGTATTGTTTCCAATTGAGCTAATCTTATTCCAGCTCAATGTCGGTATTGTCCTGGCTTCCCTTAATTGTGTCAAACGTGCAGTGCAGCCACGCCCTTATTCGTCATTGCCTTCTCCCTCTTCCCCTTCTCCTTCAAATTCTGCACAGAAGCAAAATACCAAGAAGACACGTGC
This sequence comes from Grigorovia jiainica (nom. inval.), assembly GCA_030571715.1. Classification (NCBI taxonomy): domain Eukaryota; kingdom Fungi; phylum Ascomycota; class Saccharomycetes; order Saccharomycetales; family Saccharomycetaceae; genus Grigorovia; species Grigorovia jiainica (nom. inval.). The sequence continues at coordinate 32,133 of JAJLYE010000234.1, read as the reverse complement.
CACATTTCCACTTTTTTTTTTTTGACTTTTTCCTAAAAAAAAAAAAATCGAGTGATGAGTTTTGACATTTTTTTTTATTATTTTTCAAAATTCTTATCAATTTATTCTACGCGCTTATTTGTTAATTTGAGAATAATTTAATTGTTCTTGAATACTTAATTTAAAAGAAATATTTGTATTGGAAAGGGGTGGTTAAATTATTGCAATAATTTTTTTTTGCCAAGTTTCATTCTCAAGTGTATTTTTTCTCAAGATTATTTATATTGTTTGATTTTGGATTGAAAAAATAATTTCATTTTAGTTTGATTTGTTTGTTTCCAGTTTCAACTAACAAATTATTCAGTTGAGAGTGACTGGTTGTATGCTTACTTTTTCAATTACTCCGTCTTAATAATTTACTCTACACAATATGTTAGATGAAAAGAAAAGTAAATCGAGTGTCTCTGGATTTAAATTATTTGGTAAAAAATTATTAAGTTCGAAGACATTTAGTAATGATAGTTTACCGAAGAGAAATGATTCTGCTAAAACAGTGACCCCTGTTAAGAAAAGAAGTACTTTTACTGTGGACTCAAATTCACGTCCTAAGAGTTCAAATATTAAGATTCCAAATAAGCATGAAAAGACAATACCCACTGCAACATCTACAACTAACACCTCAAACAGGGTTTCAAGAACAAGTTCTATCAATGACAGAAAACCATTAGTTTATAATCCATATGGTATGAATACACCAAATTTTACTCAAAATACAAATAGTAATTATAGTACTAGTTATCAATCAAATTCTGGGTTGTCTAGTACAGGTACCGTCGGTGTGAAAGATGCTAGTTTTTATCTTCATGAAGGTTCGCAACATATTAGAGTATTACAACTACCAGTAGCAAATCCTAATGATTTCTTACCAGATAAATTTAAACAAAAATCTGTTCAATTATTAGATAATTTTAAATTTGAAAGTGATCATAAAATTATTGGTTCTGGTGGTTCAGCTGATGTAAAGACAATCCTTACAAAGACAAAAAAACCAAAAATTTATGCTTATAAAAAATTAAATATGATTTACCAAGAGACTGATGAACAATATTATAAACGTTGCTCCAAGGAATTTATTATTGGTAAACATCTTGTTACACAAAATGGGCCTGGTAGTATTAACATCATTGGTCTTTATCAACTTTGTAAAGTACCCACCACAACAGCAATGGTGAGAGGTTGGGGGTATGTTATGGAATTAGGTCATTTTGATTTATTCCATTTAATGAGTAGAATTGGTTGGAAAAATGTTGATAATTTGGAAAAATATTGTATTTTTAAACAAATTGCCATGGGTATTAATTTTATGCATCAAAATGGTATAGCACATCGTGATTTGAAACCAGAAAATGTTTTAATTTGTAATGATGGTGTTTGTAAAATTACTGATTTCGGTATTTCAGCATGGGGTCATGTAGAACCTGAAAATTATAATAGTCCCATTAAGATGTGTGCTGGTATGATTGGTTCACCACCATATGCACCACCAGAAGTTATGATGTGGGATTCTAAAAAAAAATATTCAGAACAATTAAAGAAGGAATTTAATCCATTTTTAATTGATTGTTTCTCGTTGGGGATCATCTTAATGACTTTAATTAATGGTAATATACCATTCTTAGAGGCATGTAGTAAAGATTCTAAATTTAGAGATTTTGAATTATCATATTCAGAATTTATTAATTATAATAATAAATTTTTCAGGAAATCCGGTAATTATAAACCTGGACCGGGACCAGAATACTCTTTTGCTAAATTTTTTAGAGACACAGAAGTTTCTCGTGTGGCATGGAGATTAAGTGATCCTAAACCGGAGACACGTTACACAATGGGTGATTTATTAAATGATCCTTGGTTTCAAAAAATTGAATTATGTGTAGATCCTAATGATGAAGATAAATATCGTTTCCCAGAACCTGTACTTTTACCACCAATGGAATTAAGTTCAAGTGTTAATAGTGGAGCAGATGGTATATTATCAGATGAAGTAAGTGTGGGTAGTTCGAGTGGTACGAATATTGTTTCTAGATCAATGATTGATATTGCCACAACACCAAATTTAAATAAATTGAATAAATCAACAAATGTTATGTTATCATCATCAATTAAATCTAATTCGATATTATTATCTGATAATGAAAATAAAATTACTAATAAAAATTCAAGTTCAGATTCTAGTATTAGTAGTAGCAATGATGAACAACATATAGTACCATTGTCAGGTAGTACATTGGTAACTAAGAAGGAGACAAATTTATTTACTTTAGAAGAAGAAGAATTAGATGAAAATGAAAATATAAATACAAATACTCCCACTAATAGTAATAAGGATAATAATGAACTTTCTAATAATATATCAAATACAGACACATTAATAGTAGGCAATTGCGCTACAAATAACACAGAGATTGAATTAAAGAAAGTTATACCTGAGATTACTACCCAAATAAGTCAGTTATCTACACAATTAAGTGCTAATAAGACTATTAGTAGTAATACTAATAATAATAGTAGTACTAGTCATAGTCATAGTAATGTTAATAGAACTATTGATGATCACAGTATACGGAGAACCAACAGTATTAAGAAAGTTAAAAAAATAGTACATCATCATTTAACTGTTACTAACAGTGTTAATAATACAAGTACCTCATATTCAAATTCCATGTCGTCGATTGCTTCTAGTGGATCCTTCAGAAAATGGTAATACAATGAAATATATAAGATAAAATAGAAATAAATACAAAATATATGTAATATAGTTAGTTGGTTAAGTTAGTTAATAGAAACAAATCACGTAATATCATCAAAAATTTAGACTATGAAAGAATTGAAAAGGTGTATCTCAAGATCAAAAGAAAACTATTGTACATTTCTTGTTTCAGATAAATCAAGTCAGGAATAATAAATAAGGTTTTGTTTCCATATTGTTGACGCAAATGGTATGTTTTCATTGATTTATTAAATAGAATAAGGGACTATACATCAAGTTTATGAAAGAATAGACTATTTGCAACATTATATCTTAAAAGCAAGCTTATAGCTCATAAAAATTTCAATTTTTAGACATTATTAGAAGTCTTCTTTTAAAAAATTTAAATTTAGATTATAAAGAAGAAAAAAATATTTTAAATACTTATCGAAATGATAAAAGAAACCGTTATAAAATATAAACAAAATTACCTATTCAGTTTAAACTGACTATGTGTGGTATTTTAAAGATGGTTTGTCTTATAGGTGAACTTACCGAACTTTCTATTTTTTTCTTTTGAATATCATATTCCTTATTTTAAGAAATGTGTCAGTTCTTTTTAGCCTTAATTCCCTATTTTGGAAAAATAAATGTTAAGAATGAAAATATTGAATCAACTATACAAAATTCAAACATGCATCTGTTAGAAAGTACAATTCTGATTTTAACATTGATTACTGAAGAAGTTGATGCAGTAACCTTTTTAAAAAGAAAAAGAAGAGAAAGGTGACACTAAACTTTTTTCGAATATGTTTGGAGAACAAAGAAGACTTGCAAAAGATAATAATGGAAAACATTAATCCAATAATAAAACCAGGATGGTTTCAAGGTAGTAGAGCCGATTAGTTGTATTATTGCTAACTTAGTTAAATCGATATATAGTGCCAATAAATGTATCAAAAATTGACATATCAATTTATTTTGTTAAGTAAAGTAAATTTGGTCTTTAGCATTACATTAATAACCTTAAGAAATAGCAGTAATTATCAGATATCAATTCAATTTAAAGCTTAATAGAAGTGAGTACCCGGCCGGTGCATCCTTCATTGCAACTATTTCTATATTTGGAAATACACTTACTTTTTCGGGTAAAGAAAAACAAATATGCCCCAAACGGGGAAATTGTACATTCCATAACCTGAAACAATGAAAAAATCATTATTTGCTTCAAGGGGGGAGAATTTTTCGCAGAGTTTTCACAGAAAAATTTCACTAAACTCTGATTAAACTCTTTCTAGAAGAAATTCCAACCAAAACAAAAACTAATTAAGAAAATAATATAATACATTTAACTTAATAGAAGACTTGTATTGAAAAACGTGTGAAAAACATTTGGGTTTGTAAATTCTCAATTGCTGTTTTCAAAAAACAAAAAATAGTAAATTCTTATATTTAATTATGGTAATTGTATATTATTTTTAGTTTAAGAATGTAACTCCTCTTATTTTAGTTTGTTTTTGGCCCTGTATTTTTCTTTATTTAATTTTATCCCCAGATAAGATTTTTTCACCCAATTTACAACCATAAATTACCTTGTTTTCTATTTTATGTATTAAGTAATTTGTATTTTTTGTTTTCTTAATTAGACGGTAGACAATATTCAAAACAAATGAGAAGAATACTAGCGACTTTGTCTCGTAGATTGCAACGTTTCCATTTAACGAAGATATTTATAGTGTTAATATGTTTACAGATTGCTGTTTTCACAATATGGGCAACCTCATCATCTTCTAGCAACGAGAGTTACAATTTAGATAAATTTTGGAATTCAAAACCAACTCAATACACTGAGGATGATTTGAAAACTAATCCACATTTAACTGATCCAGAATTCGAATATTTTAGAAATGAAAATTTAGATAATGAAGTTCATCTAGATGATGATATTGAAAATGGTATAGTATCTGATCCTAATGACAACAAAGATTCAAATTCAATCTCAAACTCCATTAACGGATTCGTTAATTCAATTTTTGGTCAAGAGGAAACTGATTCTTTACTATCAGTGAGAAAACTATATGAGAAATTAAGATACAATACAAAACCATTTTGGGTTAATGATTATTATTTACAAAAGGATCTTTTAATCCCACGTTATGGTTCACATAAGAATCAAAAATGGGATACTGTGGACGATATTGAATATTATGATTCTGATCCAAGATTATCTTGGACTGTGTATTTGGATCATATCCTGAGAAATGGTGGTTCAACTGATGTGAAATATGATTGGCAAATACCCTTCTCTTGGTATGATTGGGCAGATTTTTATAATATTAATAAATTGATTTCATTAAAGGATACAAAAATTGATTGTGAATTATTATATGATGGTGCCTTTGATAGAGAAACAATGTGGAGAATTGAAAAGGAAATTGATGGGAAATTATTTAATGGTGTGAGAGATCGTTACGATGACGATGATTGGTATAATTATGCTCGTCAATTCGGTGATAGTAATGGATTGGGTCATTTGAAAGATTATTGTGAAACAATAAAAGTGAAACCAAGATTCTCAACTGGTTTGAATATTCATAAGACGAATGATCGTTGTCGTCCAGAAGTTTGGAATTTCCAAATTAGAGATTTTATTTTACAAAATCAACCTGCACCAATTTCAATCACTTTAACTGGTCATAATGATAAGACTTATCAATTTTATTTGAATAATACTAGAGAAAATATGGTAGAAAGTAATATGTTACAAGGTTATTTAGATTCCCAAGTGGAACGTTCTTCACCAAATCAAAGTTATTTTGAATTACCTGATATTAAATTCGATCATTATGCTAAATTAAAGGAATTTATGGAAGCTACTGAAATTTCAGATAAATTTTTAACTCGTGTACCACATGGAAAGGGGAATGTGCTAGAAGATGATGAAGTTCCTTTGGATCTTGATGATTTCACTTTTGACCCATATGCAAAAATTGCTGAATTAGAAGCACTTCCAGAGGAAGAAATGAATCCACATTTTAAAAGTTATTTAGATAGCTTGAAAAATTCTGTCAATACAAATGCTTTTTTCAGCTCTAAATACTTTATTGAAAGTTCTAATGTACAAGCTTTTAGTGGAAAAGGTTGGCATATCGATGGTAGGTTTTATCATGGTGAAACAATTCATTATGATGAACAAGAATTTCTTGGTAGATTAAATTCAATGATTAGAACTTGGCAAAAATTTACTCTGAAAAATGGTATGACAAGTTGGCTATATCATGGTACACTGTATGCTTATCTTTATAATGGTGAAGCATTCCCTTATGATGATGATTTCGATCTAAAGATGCCAATCAAGCATTTGAATCATATGGCACAATATTTCAATCAAACTTTGGTGTTAGAAGACCCCACGGAAGGTAATGGTAGATATTTAGTCGATATTTCTGATTCAATCACTGTGCGTACCCATGGTAATGGTAAAAATAATATTGATGCTAGATTTATTGATATTGATTCTGGTATGTATATCGATTTAACCGCTATGAGTCTTACTGGTGATCTGATGAAAAACACAATGGAACCATATCTTCGAGATTTAGCTAAAAAGAATAATATTGACTTAGAACATTATGAAATGTCGGAACCAGCAGAAGTTGTTGAATTAAAGCGAGAAAATATTGGAAAAATGAATATTATTCAATTAAAGGAATATTCTGATAATCATAAGGATGAATTTAGTGAAGGTGAATTGGAAACTATTGAAAAAGAATTTGTTAAAGAAACCGTTGAAACACGTAAATCTAATAGACCCGAAAGATTGCTAACCCCCGATGAAAGATATGATCTTCATAAGAGGTTAAGGCTTGTTAATTGTAGAGATCACCATTTTCATCATTTAGAATTTTTAGCACCAATAAAAGCTTCTAAATTCCATGGTATGACTGTTTTCATACCAAAAAAACCATTCCAATCACTTAGGTTCCCATTTACTGATATCCCTAAAGTTTTTGGTTATAGAACATTTAAAGAATGGACATATTTCCCCTATATGCTTGGTTGGGTTAAAGCTGATTTTTTAAATAAAGTATCCAACATTAACAATTGGTACAGAGATTATAAACCATTGGCTGACACTACAAAACTTTCAGAGATGGAGTTTTCAGACATGAGAATATTATTAGACAACATACCTAACTATCATGGTGATGATATGAGCACATTTATTGATCAATATCTTTCATTTGATCAAGGTGCCTATAGAATGAAGGAGATTGGTATTCTTTATGATACCACATTAGATGATGAGAGACGAAAAGAATTATTAAGGGAATTACGTATGACGATTGGTCCAAAGATTAAATCACCAAAGAAGGATTCATTGATGTATCTATATGAAATGAGACAATATCGTGAATTAACAAAGAAATATGATCCTGAGGATGTTGCCGCAATTGAATCTGAAATTAATAAAAAATATCTGGACAAATATTGGGAATTACTTTCTGATTTAAGAAATAATGATTTAGATTTGTTCAAAGTTACTGAAAATGATTTGGGCAAATCCGTAGATACCCAATATGAAGACGATATGGATTATGAAATTGATGATTCATCATTACTTTTAAATTTTAATGAAGAAGGAAGGCTTGATTTATTCCCTAAAAATTTACGTGACTGTCCCTTGGTCTTTACCGACGATCCAGTAGAATAGGAAGGACGTTAATTTACTTTTTGAAAGTACAATAAAATATACGAATAAGATAATAGAGCATGACAATATAAAAAATAATATATAAAATTAATAATAATGATTATCTGATTAAATATCATAACATTAAAACTTTATTATGATTTTTTTTTTTTACTTTTACATACTCTTTTTAAAGTTGCAGTGTTGGAAACTTTCACAAACCAAAAAGGAAACAGTTTCCCTTACGAAAATTTTTAAATTTTTTTTTCAAAATTAAAATTGTGTCGTTAATTTTGTACCCTTAATTAATTATATATTTGAAATTTTAATAAAACTTAGTATTTGTTGTTGAATTTTAATCATACTAATTAGTTTGTTTTAGTAAATTATACGTTTTCAGACACGTTGGTAAAAAACAAACACACTTATTATCAATGTTTTCATTAAGACTGTTAAGATTACGCACATTTAATATACTTTCCTTCAAAAGTTTTTTAGTAATTTTAACACTTTCACAAATAGCTATTACAATTTTAATACTATTAAAAAGTAACTTCAATGGTGAATATGAAATTAAGAATACTTGGTTGTATAAAAATTATAGGGATGCTAGAATAAACTTCAATTTCATTAATAATATTCAAAATTTTTACAAGAATGATGAAAAGGATGCCAATTTGCAAACAGTGCAAAAACTGTATGAAAAATTAAAATATAATACTGAAATGAAGTGGGTGGATTATTATACTTTACAAAAAAATTTACTTTCACCAAATTTTGGTGCTTCAAAAGATCAAACATGGAACACTTTAGATGACATTTACTATTATGATTTTGACCCAAGATTATCTTGGTTCGTATATTTAAATCATATTATCACAAATGCTAATAATAATGATATTAATAAAACTTGGGAAATTCCATTTTCTTATTATGATTGGTCAGATTTCCATGATTTAAATAAATTAGTGTCTTTAAAGAAGAATAGGCCCACTTGTAAATTTATCTACGATGGTGCATTTAATAAGGAAGATTTGGTTAATTTTGAACGGGAAATTGATGAAACAGTATTTGATATAAAAAGAAAATTTTATGATAAAGATTATTGGTATTATGATTATGCCGAAAAATTTGGTAACATGGAGTTGAACGATGAGATTATCGGTAGGAATTATTGTCAATATTTAATTGAAAAACCAAAATTTTCAACTGGGTTGAAACCTTTTGAAAGGTTAACAGATGTTCGTGTAGAGGTTTATCGTTTACAATTAAGAAATATTCTTTTAGAAAGTTTTAGATTACCTTATTCAATAAGCTTTACTGCTTCTAATGATAAAACTTATCAACTTTTCATCAATCAAGATAGGCAGAATATTGTTCAAAGTAATATGTTAAAAGAATTTATAGAAAGGGAAAATGAGCTTGGGACTGTAGAAATTGACCAAGACTTGTTAGAAATCCCAGATATTGAATTCGATCATATGAAAAAATATAATCAATTCTTAAAAGAGAAGGAAATCTCGGATAAATTCTTAGTCAATATTCCTGGTATTGAAACCAATTTGAAAAAGAAGGATTCCATTGAACTGAAACCTGAAGATTTTGAATTTGATGTCGGGGCTAAAATTGCCGAATTAGAAGCTTTGCCAGAAGATGAGATGAATCCACATTTCCAACATTATCTCAACAACTTAAAGGAATCAATTTATATCAATGAATGTACCCAAGATGCATATTTCCAATTATCTCTAGGTGTGCAAGGTAAAGAAGATTATGGTTGGCATATTGATGGTAACTTCTACGATGGTGATTTGATGGAGGATAACCCACAAGAATATGCAGCTAGATTAAATTCCATGATAAGAACATGGCAAAAATTTAGTTTAGCTAATGGGTTGATCTCTTGGTTATATCATGGTACACTTTATTCATATTTATACAACGGCAAGGCGTTCCCTAATGATGATGATTTTGATATAAAGATGCCTTTAAAACATTTACATCTTTTAGCACAATACTTTAATCAAACTTTATTATTACAAGATCCAAGTGAAGGAAACGGAAGATATTTAATCGATGTTAACACATTTATCAATTTGCGTGGGCATGGTAATGGTAAAAATAATATTGACGCCAGATTATTGGATATTGATACTGGTATCTATATTGATCTTACAGGTGTTTCTTTGTCTACTGCAATGCCCCGTGATCTAATGGATTCGTACATTAAAGAAACTCTTAATGAGCAGGATATTGACTTAGACGATTATGAGTTTAAGAATAACTTACCTGAACTTGAAATGAATAAAGAAAATTTTAGTAAAATGGATATTTATCAAATTAAAAAATATGCTGAAGACCATAAAGATGAATTCAATGATGAACAGTTGGAATCAATAAATAACGCGTTTAGAGAGGAGATTGAATTTAAAGAAGGTGATAGAGTATTATCAAATTTAACCCCATTTAAACGACTTGACCTTTATAAAAGAATTGAAATGTATAATTGTAAAGATAGCCATTTTTTGCCCTTGAAGGAATTATCTCCATTAGTTCCCACTCAATTCCATGGTACTACTGTTTTTATCCCAAGGAAACCGATCCTACTTTTGAAGACACTATTTGAAGTTCGTCCTGAATTAGGTTACAAAGAATTTGAAGATTGGATTTATATGCCATATATGTTTAATTGGGTGCATAGAAATTTCTTGGAAACGGTGACAAATATGAATAATTGGTTTAGGGGTTTTAAAAAGTTAGAGCGAACCACATCATTAAAAGAGGTTTACTTCAGTGATATGAAAATATTATTAAAAAATTCAGTGGATTTTGATAAAGATAATAAGGCGACTGTTGGTGAAACAATTAATTCATTTGATCAATTTGTTTATAGATTGAAAGAAATTGCCATTCAATATGACAATACACTTGAAAACACTAAAAAGAAAGAACTTTTAAAGCAAATGCGTGAATTATTAGCTCCAAAGATAAAATCATTAAGTAAGGATGCTACATTACATCGATATGAAGAAAAGCAGTATAATTTAGTTAAGAAATACTTCAAAAAAAATGTTATCGAAGAAATCGAACGTGAAATTGATACAAAATATCTGGCCAAATATTGGAAATTGCTTAATGATTTAAAAAATGGTAAACTAACTTTTTATAATGTCAACAAAAATACTACGTCTCTTTCGAAAAAAATAAACTTTAATGAATACGGATTACGAAACATTTTTCCTAATAATACTCGAGAATGTTTGCATTTATTTGACAAAGATTATGATATTTGATTTAAACAAGTCGTAATCTACAAAAATAAATTACAAGATAAAAGTTAAATGGGCAAATAGAAACAATAATAGTAGTAATGACAGGTTAGCGAATGAAGAAAAAAAATACAATAAGCTTTCGCTGTTACCATCACGTCAACGCATTAATCTTTCTAGTACAACTATACTTCTATTACACTACAGTTCTGGTATAAATCAAATGACAATTTTGAAAAAAAATAGTGAAGCCTAAAAGCAAGATTGCTTTTCCAGGCGCCAATTACCCGTTCGGGACGCGTCATAAAATTTTTCTATCGGGTTTTTCCCTTTTTAGTAACGGTACTTTATCTTTTTTCCTTTTCCGGTAACTCTTTCAAAAATATCCCCACATCCTTTTCTAAGCAACTTTGATTGTTTTTTTGGCAATCTTCAAATTCATTGGAATTCAAATTGATTTGTTTCATGAATTTATATTGGATTACTTTTTGTTTTTCTCATTTAAAGTCAACTATTTGAATTTGAATTTGAATTATTAACCAGTAGAAGAGAAGTTACAAGGGCAGTACGATGAGAGGGAGAATGAGAAAGATTCTACAACTTCTGAAGGCCAGAATAAGAACACTTAGGTCCAAGAAAATCATATTAATCCTTTTGTTTCTACAGATGGTAATTTACTCCACTATTTGGTCAAGTTCTGATAATGTTAGTGATTATTTAATGCAAAATTTTCAGTCGGATAGTTTGAAATCTTCTTTCCAAAATGAAAACATTCATGTTAATACAACTATTGACATTTTGAGAAACATATATGAAAAATTTAGATTTAATACTGATTTAAAATGGATTGATAATTATACGTTACAAAAAAATTTACTTTCACCAAATTTTGGTGCTTCAAAAGATCAAACATGGAACACTTTAGATGACATTTACTATTATGATTCTGACCCAAGATTATCTTGGTCCGTATATTTAAATCATATCATCACGAATGCTAATAATAATGACATTAACAACACTTGGGAAATTCCATTTTCTTATTATGATTGGTCAGATTTCCATGATTTAAATAAATTAATCTCATTAAGAGAACATGAAATCAATTGTACATTTCTTTATCAAGGTTCATTTAATAAAGATATTTTAGATAGTGTGGAAAATGAAATCGGTGGTCCATTATTTAAGGAGAAACGTGAATTATATGAAGCTGATGACTGGTCTAAAATTTCAAAAAAATTTGGTTCTAAAGATATTTACGAAAATGTACATAAATATTGTATTGATTTAGATGAAAAACCAAAATTTTCAACTGGGTTTAAACCTTTCAAGAGAACCACATATCTTCGTTTAGAGGTTTATCGTTTTCAATTGAGAAACATATTATTGGAAAGTTTTAGATTACCTTATTCGATTACTTTTACAGCTTCTAATGATGAAACTTATCAATTTTTAGTTGATCAAAATAGACAGAATATTGTTCAAAGTAATATGTTAAAAGAATATATTGATAATGAAAATGGGGAAGTGGAACATGACCAAAATTTACTGGAACTTCCAGATATCGAGTTCGATCATATGAAAAAATATAATCAATTCTTGAAAGAGAAGGAAATCTCAGATAAATTCTTAGTCAATATTCCTGGTATTGAAACCAATTTGAAGAAAAAGGATTCCATTGAACTAAAACCTGAAGATTTTGAATTTGATGTTGGGGCTAAAATTGCCGAATTAGAAGCTTTGCCAGAGGACGAGATGAATCCACATTTCCAACATTATCTCAACAACTTAAAGGAATCAATTTATATCAATGAATGTGCTCAAGATGCATATTTCCAATTATCTCTAGGTGTACAAGGTAAAGAAGATTATGGTTGGCATATTGATGGTAACTTCTATGATGGTGATTTGATGGAGGATAACCCACAAGAATATGCAGCTAGATTAAATTCCATGATTAGAACATGGCAAAAATTTAGTTTAGCTAATGGGTTGATCTCTTGGTTATATCATGGTACACTTTATTCATATTTATATAATGGTAAAGCTTTCCCATATGATGATGACTTTGATTTAAAAATGCCTTTAAAACATTTACATCTTTTAGCACAATACTTTAATCAAACTTTATTATTACAAGATCCAAGTGAAGGTAACGGAAGATATTTAATCGATGTTAACACATTTATCAATTTGCGTGGGCATGGTAATGGTAAAAATAATATTGACGCCAGATTATTGGATATTGATACTGGTATTTATATTGACCTTACTGCTGTTAGTGTTACCAGTGGTCATGATAGGGATACGATGAACGATTATGTTAAAGAGACAGCTAAAGATTTGGGTATTGATTTGGATAATTATGAAATGCAATTCCCTAAGGAAAAAACTGAGTTAGTTAAAGAAAATTTAGGTAAAATGAATATTCTTGAAATCAAAGAATATGCTGATTCTCATAAGGATGAATTTTCTGATAAGGAAATGGAAATTATTAATCATGAAGCATTAGTTGAAGGTAAATTTAGGGAAAGTCGTCATCCATTAAGGAATTTAAGTCCTGAGGAACGATACGATTTTAACAAAAGAGCGCAATTTTATGGTTGCAAAGATAATCGTTTCGTTCCAATGAAAGAATTATCTCCATTGGTTCCAACACAATTTCATGGTACTACTGCATTTATTCCTAAGAATCCGATTAAATGTCTTGAATTTTTATTTGATATGCCAACTATTTTTGGTTACAGAACTTTTCAAGATTGGATATATTTTCCCTACATGTTTAATTGGGTTAAAGCTTCATTTTTAGATAATGTTGCTAATGTAACCGAATCATTGAATGATTTCCAAAAACTAGAAAACACTACAACTTTGAATGAAATGGAATTTTCAGATATGAAAATTCTCTTAGAGAATGCTGCACATTATGATGATGATAATGATGCTGCTATTGATGAAACGATTGTCTCTTTTGAGCAGTTTGTTTATAGATTAAAGGAACTTGCTATTCAATATGATCATACACTCGAATCCTCCCAAAAACAGGACTTGTTAAAGCAAATGCGTGAATACTTGGCTCCAAAGATAAATTCCCCAAGCAAAGATGCTGTTCTTCATAGATATGAAGAAAGAATATATGAGACTTTAAAGAGTCGCTTCGATTCAAACACTGTTAAAGAGATGCAACATGAATTAAATTCTAAATATTTACAAGAATATTGGAAATTAATTAATGATGTGAAAGATAATCAATTGGATTTCTTCAGGGTTAAAGAAAAGCACTATATATATGAAAGTGATAAGATTGATTTCAATGGTTTTGGTTTACAAAATCTTTTCCCAAACAATACCCGTTATTGCTCGCATTTATTCAAAGAAGATTATGAAATTTAACTAATTTTCTATCTTTTCACATATGTATAGAAGATACATACATGTCGTCAATTTTACCACCTTTGGTGGAATATATGTACTTTAAATATAATAATTATAACAAAAATAAATAATATCTATTAGTTAAAATTTAATCTTCAACTATATTATTTTATTGTATCCGCTCATAAAAACACTTTAGTAAATACAGATTAAAATAAAATAAGCATTTTTAAACAATATAAAGTATATGTAATATATGGAAATCTTGGGGATACAGGCTCACAAGTTCCTTCAAGGCAAGATATTGTAAATAACAATTTAATTATTCCAAAAATTTAAATGTTGGATTTGAAAAAATATTAAAATTCCAATCTTTAAATTTTAAGTATATTGACAATTTGCAAAATACACACTTTTTATCTAGAATTGATACCCATTCCTACTATTTATATTTGAAATATTAAATATATTATTAAAATGATGTTAAGTTTGAGGAAAAAAGTAGATTCCAAACATCCACATAATCGTAAACAGGGTCTAATATCAGGAACACATCTTCAAGATGATAATTCAAGTATCTCGATACAAAGAAGTAATACTACTTCAATGAACGATAGTAGAATGCTATTAGAGACTACTGGTAAGGATAATAAAGGATTTTTAGAGAATGATCAGAATAATTTGACAGATGTTGATAATTCATTTTCTACCTTTAATATTTTATTTGAACAATTGAAAAGTGATGACTTAGAAACAAAGAAAAATGCCGCGAGAGAATTAAAAGTGCTACTTATATCAATTGGTAGAGAATTAACAGTGGAGAATTTTCAAAGATTTAGTAACGGATTAAATAATAAGATTTTTGAATTAATTCATGGTACCACTTCTAATGAAAAAATCGGTGGTGTCTTGGCTGTTGATGTATTGATATCGTATTATATACTTACTGAAGAACTTCCGACCCAAACCGCACGTTTAGCGAACTATTTAAGAATGCTTATCCCTTCGACTGATATTGAAGTGATGAGATTCGCTGCCAAGACTCTTGGGAGATTAGCCATACCAGGTAACGCTTTGATATCTGAATTTATTGAAAGTGAAGTAAGTATGTGTTTAGAATGGCTTACCTCATTACCTGAGACAAACACGAATATTAAACAAGAATATAAAAAGCATGCAGCATTATTAGTGTTAGTGTCATTAGCTGGTAATTCGACCTATTTATTATATCCTCATGTAGATTCAATACTGGATAATATTTGGAGAGCTCTAAGGGATGACAAAGTTGCCATTAGAGAAGATGCTGCTGAATTACTAAGGAAATGTCTTGAAATTTTAATTGAAAGAAATTTAGATGATTCTGTTGAACATTGGATAGCAAGGTTGTTTTTAGAATGCCAAGAAGGTTTGAAAATAAATACTACACAGGCTATACATGCTTCACTATTGACGTATGGTGAACTTTTAAAAGTACCAAAAAATTATTTCTTAAAAAATTATATTACAGATATTTTCAAGGTTTGTATGACACTGAAGAACCATAAATTGGACATAATTAGATCGGAAATTTATAGAGTACTGCCATTAATTGCATTTTTTGATAAAGAAAGGTTTACTAAAAGATATCTGGATATTGTAATAAATTATTATTTAAATTTATTGAAAAATATGAATATAAACTCATCATTTTCAGCTGATAAATCCGATATTTACATCTCTATAGGCGATATTGCATATCATATTGGTTATCATATTCAACCATATACCAGACAAATATTAGATAATCTAAGAGAAAATTTAAAATCTAAATTTAGAGTACGGAGGTATTATGAGAAACAGTTGTTTTTTTGTATAGGTAAACTGAGTACAGCCATGGGTCCGGCATTGACTAAACATTTAAATAAAGATATCCTAGGTTTGATTTTTTCGTGTGCTTTATCAGATTATATGGAACTAACACTTAAACAACTTATGAAAAATATTCCTGCAACTAGGGAAAATGTTAACAGAAGGCTTTTAACTTTATTCAGTCTGTATTTATCTGGTGAAAAATTTAGTAATATTGAGAAATACAATTTAAGAAAGACAGATGTACTTAAGAAGGCAGAAATTTGGAGAACAAAAAATATCTTTAATAAAAATGAAGAACCTAAGGATAATGTTAAAGATGCTAGAATTATCGAACAAGCTTTGCGGATGATAAATGATATCGACTGCGAAAAATCATTGTTAAAGTTTGCAAGTGATATTGTTGTATGTTACATTGAGCATGATAATACTGCAGTGAGAAAAGCCGCTACCCTAACAACAATTTCTCTATTTAAACGTGAAATAGAAAATAAAACTATTGTTCCGACATTTCCTAAATGTGTTGCAAATGTCTTAGACACTATTTTAATTGTTGCTTTGACAGATCCCATTGCAGACATCAGATTAGAAACTTTGAAGAAGTTAAGTCCAACTTTTGACTCACAAATCTCTCAACCTGAAAACTTAAGACTCCTGATTACATTGTCCAAAGATGAAGTGTTTGATATTCAGAAAGAATGTATAACTCTTTTGGGGAAATTGAGTTTAATGAATTCGGCGTACCTTGTTCCCTTACTTAGAAAATTAACCTTAGAGTTAATCGATGAATTGGAATTTGTTCAAGGGTCGCGTAAAAAAGAAGAATGCATTATTCTTTTGAGATTATTGAATAGTAGAAACAAGGATATTTGCCTTCCATATCTTAATCAATTGATCAATATTTTATTATCAAGATCTCAAGATTCTTCATTGGCGATTTCCACGAACTCTTTAGAAGCAATTGGTGATCTTGCTATGGTTGTTGGTGAACCAATGGAGCCATATATAGATAATTGTATGGAACTGATAATTAAAATATTAGAAGATTCTTCAAATAATTACAGAAAAATGATTGCTCTGAAAGTTTTAGGTCAACTAGCAAAATCAGCATCATATGTCGTGGATCCACTATTAAAATACCCTAAACTTATGAATATTATTTTAAATATTATTAAAACTGGATCTTCGGATGATACAAAAATGGAGTCTGTGAGATTGTTAGGTGTATTAGGAGCACTTGATCCGTATAAATATAGGGATATTGAATCTAAATTTGGAATCTCGTCTAAGAATACCATTAAAAAGTCATCTGATACTAACGTTTATGTTTTAGTAGATGATATTCCGCATAATAGTGAAAACTATTATCCTATGATTGCACTTAAAGTTCTTTCGAAGATTTTAAACGACACAGTATACTCGACTCATTATACAGTCATTGTGCAGACAGTAGTTCACATAGTCAAAAGCATGGGTATTCAATCTGCTAGAATTTTAGATTTAGTTTTACCTAATGTTCTTGCTGTCATTAGTACCTCCCCACCTTCGATGGTTGAATTTTATCTTCAACAATTGGGTACTTTGATATCTATTGCAAAATCTAAAATCACGCCATTTGTGGATAACATTTTTGCCATCATCAAAAGCGTTTATTTGCTTTCTAATTTGCAAAACACCGTTATTTCAACAATAGAATGTATTTCAAAATCATTATCAAATGAATTTAAAATTTATATTCCAACTTCATTATCTATATTTCTAAAATATTTAGAATGTGATAAATCTGCTAATAAGCGAATTTCCATAAGAATTTTAAAATCTTTGATTGTAATAGGCTCCAATTTAGAAAATTACGCTCATTTGATTTTGCCTACGGTTATAAGAATGATAGAATATTCTAGTAGTAATTTGAAAAAAACAGCAATTATTACTCTCGGTAAATTGGCTAAAACGATTAATCTTCATGATATGTCATCTAGAATTGTCCAGAGTCTGCTAAGGAGTATGGCTACTAAAGAAACGGAGATAATTAAAGCCGGTATGAATACCATATGTCTTTTATTGTTACAAATGAACACTAACTTTATTGTTTATATTCCAGTTATCAACAAAACACTATTAAATAACAGAATTCAACATTCTATTTATGACCAACTTGCAAATAAACTTCTCAACAACGAACCATTGCCTACAAGTATCATATTTGATAAAGATGACGATGATACAAAAAAAGATGATTCGTATAAACTTAGTGAAGTCAAGAATTTGCCTATAAATGAAAGTGTTTTGAAAGATTCAAGTTATTGTCATCATCTCAAAACAAAAGAAACATGGATTGAATGGTTTAGAAAATTTTCAATTGAATTACTCAAAGAATCTCCTTCTCCAGCATTGCGTGCATGTTCTAGTCTAGTCACTCTTCCTTACCTCCTTTCAAAAGAACTTTTTAATGTTTCGTTTGCAAGTTGTTGGGAAGAAATTTCATCTGACAGTCAATCCATCCTGGTTAATTCACTTTCTACAGCTCTGTCTTCACGTCAAAATCCACCAGATATTCACCAAAGTTTATTGTCATTGATTGAATACATGGAACGTATCGGGAAGCCGCTACCAATCACTACTAAGAAGTTAGGTGATTATGCCCAAAAAAATAATTCATATGCAAAAGCACTGTACTATAAAGAATTAGAATTTAAAGACGAATTTGATCCTTCAATTATTGAATCCTTGATGGATATCAATAACAAATTACACCAAACTGATGCGGCTATCGGTCTTCTGAAATACGCACAGACAAAACATTCATTGCAGTTAAAAGAAACATGGTATGAAAAGTTACAAAGATGGGAGGATGCACTTGACTCTTATAATACAAGACAAGAAGCTGGTGATGATAGCATTGAAGTAACCCTCGGGAAAATGAGATCATTGTATGCACTTGGTAAATGGAAAGAACTTTCGACTCTTACTGACTCTAAATGGGACGTATTTGATAAAAAGAAACAAGTTTCAATTGCACCCTTAGCAGCAGGTGCATCATGGGTCCTTTCTGATTGGGATAGAATGGAACGTTTTTCTGATATTCTTCCTTCGTTGTCATCGGAAAGAGAATTTTTTAAAGCTGTGCTATCGGTCCACAGAAATAATTTTAAAGATGCTGAAACACACTTTGCAAAGTTTAGAAACTTTATTGTTGATAATTTATCAAGTTTAAGTAATGAGAGTTATAGCAGATCATATAATCAAATTGTGAAAGCTCAAATGATAACAGAATTGGAAGAGATTGTAGAGTATAAACAATATCCATATAGGTATGCAAACAAAAGTCAGTTAGAGAAAACATGGAACAAAAGATTAATCGGCGTTCAAAATAATGTTGATATTTGGCTTGGAATCTTACAAACAAGATCTCTGATTGCTGAACCGAAAGATGATTTGAATGTATGGATACAGTTTGCTGATTTATGTCGTAAAGCTGGCAGAATGGGACTTGCTAAAGATACTTTAGATAACATTATAGATAGCAAGTTAAGCATCAAATCTTTAGTAAAAACAGATATACCCCCAGCATTAATTTATGAAAAACTCAAATATACCTGGACAGAAGGTGATCAGCATGAAGCTTTAACAGGTTTAAATACATTTGTAGCCAAATTAGTGCAAACTTTAGGTTTAGATCCCAAGAATATAATGAACCGTACCCCAATATCTGCGACTATGATCGATGCTTCACGAGTCCGGGAGACCAATGAATTATTATCCCGTTGTTTTATTAGACAAGGACAATGGATGGTTAAATTAAACACCAACTGGATTGAGGCTAACTACGACACGGTTTTGAGTTCATACCTTTTAGCAACACGCTTCAACCCATCTTCCTATCAAGCTTGGCACAATTGGGCATTGGCCAATTTTGAAGTTATTTCTAGTAGGCTAGCTAAAGCAGAAAATGATAATATTCCTTTGAGTGGTTCTAAATATATGCGTGGAGGTACACCTGATATCCATTTCTTCAGTTCTGGGTCTAAAGCGTACAATGACGATTTGATACATAGACACGTAAGATCTGCTATCAAAGGTTTTTTCCATTCCATTTCCTTATCTGATACCAGTTCTTTACAAGATGCTTTAAGATTGTTAACGTTGTGGTTTACATTTGGTGGTATTCCTGAGGCTACTCAAGCAATTAGTGAAGGTTTCAACATGACCTCAATGAGTACTTGGTTAGAAGTATTACCTCAACTAATATCACGTATCCACCAACCAAATCCAGTAGTTAGTAGATCATTGCTTTGGTTACTTTCTGATATGGGTAAAGCACATCCCCAAGCTCTGGTGTATCCATTAACTGTTGCTATTAAATCTGAATCTGTTTCTCGAAGGAATGCAGCTCAGTCTATTATTGATAGTATGAGATTACACAGTCCAATTTTAGTCGATCAAGCTAATCTTGTTAGTTCTGAATTAATTCGTGTAGCTGTCTTGTGGCATGAGCAATGGTACGAAGGTTTAGAAGAGGCTAGTAGATTTTATTTTAGTGATAATAATATTGATAAAATGATTGAAATATTAGATCAATTACATAAGATACTAGAAGATGGTCCAGAGACTTTAAGAGAAATTTCTTTTCAAAATGCATACGGTCGTGATTTGAGAATGGCACGTAAATGGATTAATACTTATCAAAAGAGCGGTGATGTTAGTAATATCAATCAAGCTTGGGATATTTATTATAGTATCTTCCGTAAGATAAGCAAATTATTGCCACAATTAAGTATGTTAGACTTACATAACGTTTCTCCTAAATTGTTAAACTGTCATGATTTACAATTAGCAATTCCAGGTACATATGAAGTAAATGACTCATTAATTATGATCAATAGTTTTGAACCTAAATTTACAGTTATTTCATCAAAGCAAAGGCCACGTAAATTTACGGTAAAGGGTAGTGATGGTCTTGACTACCAGTTTGCTTTAAAGGGTCATGAAGATATTAGACAAGACTCACTAGTTATGCAATTGTTTGGTTTAGTTAATACACTTTTACAAGATGATACCGAATCATACAAGAGACATTTGAATATAAGAAGATTTTCTGCAATTCCGTTATCACCACGTACAGGGTTAATTGGTTGGGTGTCTAATAGTGATACATTCCATAGTTTAATCAAGGAACGTAGAGAACAGGAAAAGGTACCACTAAACATTGAACATTGGGTAATGTTGCAAATGGCACCAGATTACGATAATTTGACCTTATTACAAAAAATTGAAGTATTCCAATATGCAATGGAGAATACCAAGGGTTATGATTTAGCCGACGTTTTATGGTTAAAATCTAGATCTAGTGAAGCATGGTTGGATAGACGTAATACATATACAAGATCCTTAGCGGTCATGTCAATGGTTGGTTATATTTTGGGACTCGGTGATCGCCATCCAAGTAATTTAATGCTTGATAGAAGTAGTGGCCAAGTGGTTCATATTGATTTTGGTGATTGTTTTGAATCCACTATATTGAGAGAGAAATTTCCTGAGAAGGTCCCTTTTAGATTAACTAGAATGCTGAGGAATGCTATGGAAGTTAGTGGTATTGAAGGTAATTTTAGAATTACGTGTGAACATGTAATGAGAGTCTTGCGTGATAATAAAGAATCTCTAGTGGCTATTCTAGAAGCTTTTGCTTTTGATCCATTAATTAATTGGGGGACCGATTTACCGATTGAAAAAATTATTGCTATGCAATATAAATCAAACAATACTAATAATAGCAGTGATGTTGTTGATGGTGGTCAAGATGAAAAGCTACCATTTTTTATTGATTTCGATAATTATAAAGAAAAATTGATATCAATGGAGACATCCAATAACGATTTAAGAAATATTAAAGCAGCTTTAGTTTTAAAACGTATTGATGACAAATTAACCGGCAATGATATTGGTCAAATTAGAAACTTAACGGTCACACAACAGGTAGACTATCTAATCATTGAAGCCACAGAAGTAAAAAACCTTTGTCAACATTATATAGGTTGGTGCCCATTTTGGTAATTTTATTAAGATACTTAATTGTTTGATGCCAATATTACATGGAATTAAGGATAAGGGTTAAATCTAATGTATATACGATTCAACAACAAGCCATAGTTGTACCAATTTTATAATTGAATTTTGGATATTTTTTTTTTTCTTTAAAAATTAAAAATTGTAAAAAATAAAAAAATTAAAGAGATCTAAAGAAGTTCGAGCAATGGAAATTACAAAGAAGAGAAAACTAGATTCAAGCATCGCAAAGGATGCTAATGCTGATCATCTGAAACCATGGGTTGAAAAATATAGACCCACAAATTTAGATGAGGTTACTGCTCAAGGTCACGCGGTTAAAGTCTTGAAGAAAACTTTACAATCAGCAAATTTACCACATATGTTGTTTTATGGTCCACCAGGTACTGGTAAAACATCCACTATGCTAGCATTAACAAGAGAATTATTTGGTCCAGAATTAATGAAATCGAGAGTGTTAGAATTGAATGCCTCTGATGAGCGTGGTATTTCAATTGTTCGTGAAAAGATTAAAAATTTTGCCCGTTTAACTGTTTCTAAACCAACTAATAAACAATTAGAAAATTATCCATGTCCACCATATAAGATTATTATTTTAGATGAAGCAGATTCTATGACAGCAGATGCACAAAGTGCACTTCGTAGAACAATGGAAACATATTCTAAAGTGACCAGATTTTGTTTAATTTGTAATTATATCACTAGAATTATTGATCCATTAGCATCAAGATGTTCAAAATTTAGATTTAGATCTTTAGACTCCACAAATGCAATCTCTAGATTACAATTCATTAGTGAAAAGGAAAATGTATTATATGATGATAAAGTACTAGAAAAAATATTAGATATCTCACAAGGTGATTTAAGAAAGGCTATTACACTTTTGCAATCATCATCGAGATTAAATCAAGACAATGGAAAGCATTTGACGGTACATCAAGTAGAAGAATTGGCTGGTGTAGTACCCTCTAAAAAATTGATTGAAATGACTGATATTGTAGCTATTAAAGATTTAAATAAGATAATAAAATATGTTGATGAATTTATGAAAGAAGGTTGGTCAGCGGTTGCTACATTAAATCAATTACATGATTTTTATTTAACAAATGATGAATTTGATACGAATTTCAAAAATAAAGTTTCATGGATCTTATTTGAAACAGATTCCAAATTGACTAATGGTACAAATGAACGTATTCAACTACTTAACACATTAGTTAAAATATCTAAATTATATTAATTATGTTTGCATAAATAGAGGTGTGCGTATATCGTTATATATTTCATTAATTATCTAAATATATACTGGGCTGATGGACTACTACATCAACATCAAAATTAAAATAAATAAAGAATTCAATTTAAATGAATTATGGTTAATGAATGAATGCTAGTAAAATTATATAACTACATGTTGTTTGTTTTGTTTAATTAATTACTTCCTCTTGTTGAGTCGTTGGATTTTTTGTTTATATGTAAAGATTAGTATTACAAAAAATCAACTATTATAAATCATATGAAAAGTTGAATAAGGATAGTAATTTTGATTCTTATTCTTTTAAAATAAAAAATTGTTTTAATTAGGTCTGGTTAAAGACTAATTAAAATATGTAATGTTTTCTCAAAGACATTGTCCTTAGGTTAAATTTTAAGATTAATATTGTTGTTTCTTTTGCTTTCATATTGAAGCATTTTTTTTTGTTCCTTTATGACCAATATCAACTAATTAATTTAGTAATTAATGAAACGTAGTATTTTTCGAAATTTTTTTGATCATTAGTCACTAAATGTTCCATTAATTCTATTGTTAGTTGATTTGGGAATTGAATTTGTGGTAAATAAATTTCTGATAAATATTTTAAACATGGATTAGTGTTAATATCGGAACCGGCACCACTTTGTAAATAAATTTCTCTTAATAATCTAGATAAATCACATGCCACAACTCTAAAGCTACCTTCTTTAATATCGAATTTATATTCAGAGTTGAATGGAATTTCAAATACTAATGGAACAATTTTAGAGATTAAAAATTCATTTAAACCATCCACTTTTGGAATATCGTTAATATGTGGATCTTGTGGATCTACACATTTACCAGAACCAAAACATCTTACTAAATTAACTAAGACATTTAATGCTAATTTCATAGTGGAAGTTTCTTGAATTTCAGCAGGTGTATATGATAATAAATCAATTAAAATTATTGATAAGACATTAGCATTATTTGGTGCTAATAATAATGATGTGACAGAATTAGTAATAAATGATTGTAAAAATGCAAAATATGATTTCTTTAATAAGACTTTATCTCTAAATGAATCTGTTACAATAATATTTTTACTTTGTGAATTATTTACTTCAGTTAAAATTAAACCTTGTGTTGAATTTAAATTATTTGAAATTGAATTAATATTATTTGTATCATTTTCAATTTGATCTAATACTTTATGAACTTTATCCACAACTGGTCCTAATAAATTAGTAAATAATTCTAAACAATTTTCATCTTTATGGAAAGTATGAACCATTTGACCCAAGAATCCCAAGAAATCATTCATTTCTAACATTTTCAATTCAGAATCTAAGAAAATTGCAATTAATTTATTAGCAAATGGAATAATATCACTATTTAATATTGGAATTAAACGTGAAAATGTGAATCTAGATGCATCTCTTATAGTTTCATGTTTATTAAAATATGAAAATGTCACTAAGACAACTTCTGCTATATTTGAAAATTTTTCAAATAATGATTTATTAATTAATTTTTTATTAACTAAGGTATTATTAACTTGATTTTCTGGTACTAATCCACCATGAACACCTCTTGCTAAAGTACCAATTGCCATTAAGATATGATGACATTGTAAAACAATTTCTTGATTTTGAATTTGACTTGAAATACAACGTTCTAAATCAGCAAATAAGGGACTTAAAACATTATCTAAAATATCATAATTTGCCTCTGAATTAGCACCAATTAATAAACCAATACCTTCAAAAAGGTACATTTGATTATCAAAAGTAGAATCATCATCAGTACCATCAGGTTTTATATTAATAATTTTGATGGTTAATAAAACATTAATTTTATTAATAATTTCTGATAAGATACCAATTGAATATTTTGGTTTAGTCATTTTAATGAATCTAGTAAATAAATACCAAGTTCTTATTCTAACTTTTTCTCTTTTATTAAACATACCAAATTCACTACAAAATATATTTAAAAGTTTTGTTGTATCCTTTTCACCATTTAAGAATTGATTATGTCTAACTACTAATTCAAAAAATGAAATTTCCACATAAGAATTATCAATTTGGAAAATAGTTGTATTATCTAATAATATACCCATAAATTTCATCATTGTATTAGCTGGTGTGGAAGTAAAAATTTCTTGTTTATTAAAACCGAATAAATTATTTCTAATACATTCACATAAATTATGCATTTGGAAAATTGCTAATTCCAAATCTCTCCAATTATTTTGATTAATTAAAATATTTGAAATATTTTGTGAAATATTTTCGAAAAAAATTGTTGGATTAATAACACAAATTGAATCTTGGAAAATTTTTAATTTATTTCTTATTGTTTCAATAAATTCATCAATTTCATCATCATCATCTTCATCACTAGAGTTATCAATTTTCAATTTAATGAAAATAATTTTTAAAAGATTAATTAAAAAATTTGAATGAATTTCATCTAATTGTTGTCTCTTTGAATTCATTGATACTGCTGAACCAGGTTTCCCACCTAATGCAAATAATTTTTTCAAAACAGATAAATATTGTGTAATAAAGGGGAAAGTTTGTTGTGTAACATTATCATAATCATTTGACATAAATTTTAATACCAATGGTATAACTTGATTTAAAATTTTATTATCAGAAGTTGTAATAACATGTTGTAATTCTAAATTTGTTTCAATATCATTTGAATCATAACATTGTTCTAAAATGATTGCTAATTCTAAACCCATAGATGAAACTAATTTTGATAATTGTTCATTAATTTCTACATTATCATTTAAATTATTGACAAAGATTAATTTATCAGTTAAATTTAACATATTAATTAAAGTTAATTTTTCCATTGGTTTCATTTTTTTCGATAAAATTTCACAAAGACATTGTGCACAAGGTATTTTAGTTTCATTAAAATTTAAAAATTGATAAATTGTATTAATAAAATCTTCATTAATAATTAAATTTGCATCAATCCAAGATATATAAGCACCAATACAAATTAAAATTAAATTAACAATTTCTCTTAAATTATTATTTGTTAATGAAAATGAATCTTTGTTATTGTTATTATTATTATTGTTATTAATAATTAATTTCATTGAATTTAACCAAATTGTTGAAATTAATTGTGTATCATTTAATCTCATTTGATCCTTTAAACAATTATTTTTCAATTGTGAATCCTTAGAACGAATAAAAGTTTGATCAGCAATTTCTGAATTAATTGAATTAATAATTCTTAAAAAATAATCTAAACCTAAAATGGAGAAATCTTGATTTGGTATTAAATTAATTAAATTTGAATTTGAAATTGAAATTGATTGTAAATTATTAATTGAACAAATTTGAATTAAATCGATAAAAAAATTATTCCATTGATTACCATTACAATCACTATATAAATTTAAAAATAATTTTGTAATTAATTCAGCTAATTTATTTCTAATAAATTCCACATCAATAATTTGATTTAAAATTTTTTTATTTAAATAATTCCAAATATTATCTTTAATAAACAAAGCAGATTCCGTTGTGATCAAATCCGTTAACATTTGTAATGAAACGAATACAGTTAATTGATCAATTTGTTGTTCATCAATTAATAAATTACAAAAAAATTGAATTGATTGTGGATCATTTTTCACATTTTGTAAATAATCTATTGCTTGTCTCTTTGTATCTGGATCCACTGTGGGTGACTGAGCCATTTGAATGGCATCCTTTATTCTTTGTAACATAGACTAGTTGTGATTTTCAAACTTTATCTTGCTTTGTTACAAATTGAATTCAAATGTTGCTTTGTATTAAAAATTGAATTCAAATTTTTTTTTTTCTTTAAATTTTTTTTTTTCTTCAATTAAAAAAATTTTTGCCATTTTTGTCAATGCAGAAATAAAGTATGGCAGAGACAATTGTTGTATATTAAATGTTTAAGTATGTTTTATAGTAAATGTATAATTATATAATTAATTTCTAAATGTTAGATTCTAAAAACTGTTTAAATTGGAAGAAAGCTTTAGCTCTATGACTAATTTTATTTTTTTCCATTTTAGTTAATTCAGCATAAGTCAACCCATTACCATCCAATGGTTCAAAAATTGAATCCCAACCGAATTCTAATGAACCACGAGTTGGTACGATTTTACCCCTAGTGATACCTTGAAATAAATGAATTTCACCCTGGGGATCCGCATAGGCAATTGTGGTGATGGCACTAGCAGATTTATTTTCAAAATTATCTAACATTTTAACAATTTTATTAAGACCCATACTCTTAACGAACCATTTAATGTAAGCACCTGGTAGACCATTGAACTCGTCGAAAGTTAAAGCGGTATCTTCAACAAATACTGGTTTATTTGGACCTAAAATTTTAATGGCTTGTTTAATTTTATCAGTAGCGATAGTATTTAAATCTGTATCTTGTAATTCATCAAGATCTAATGGGTTGTTGATTAGATTCCATTTATCACTTTGTAAAAGTACTTTGACTTCCTTTAATTTGTTTGCGTTACCTGTGACGAAAGTTATTTCGGACATACTATACTGTTGTTTACTGTATTGTTGTCTTTATTGTATTGTTATTTGAATATTCGAAAATTTTTATTTTCAATAATTTGCAATTAAGATTTGAGATTTGGCTAATCAAAAATTGACAATCAGGAATTGATAAAGTTATAAAGTAAGAAAGATAAATGAAATTTCTTAAATAACAAATAAATATAGAAATAAATATGATTAAATAAATAAATAAATAAATAGTACAAAAGATCAAATTAACTAATGACAATAAAGATATTAAAATATCTTATACAATAAATGAGTTAAATGAGAAAATCTTTTCAAAAATTAAGATTAAAAAGATAACAACATTTAAGCAGTTGGTGCATATTCGAATTCAGTTGAATTTTCATATTCATACATATCTAAAGCGACAATAGCAGATTCTCTAACGACATCCACAGGATCATTTAAATATTGTTTTAAGACAGGCACAACAGATGGATCTTGAATAGCACCTAAAGCTTCAGCAGCTTCATGTCTAACCATTGGAGCTTCATCCATTCTAGCTAAAACTTCCACTAATTTTGGTACAGCTAATGGATTACCCATTTGACCAAACACGTAAGCGATTTCATGTTTGAAAAGAGCACTTGGTTCATTATCGAAACCGGTACCTAAAGCGGCAATTGATTCCTCGGTACCGATATCTCTTAATCTGAACATGGCTCTGTATCTTTCAAATAATGGTTTATCTTGAGCATTTAATAAAGTTTGTAATTGTGGGATATCGTAGTCCTTTTCTAATGATAATGGTGGTGCTGGATCAGTGGATTCATATAATGATTGTTGTAATTTTTCATTTTCAGATGCTGATGAATGTTCCCATTGAATTCTAGCAATGGCTAATTCAGCAGTTTGTGTCACGGCTGGATGTGGATCAGTAGAGGCACATTTCTTTAAATCATCAAGTGAATCTTTATCACCTAATGCACCTAGGGCTTCAGCGGCTTCATGTCTAACCATTGGTTGTTGTGCGGCATCTAACATAACTTTTCTTAATAATGGTGCAGAATGGAAATTTTTAGTTTGACCAAGAACGTAAGCGACTTCATGTTTTAATAATTCAGATTCATCCACGAAAGTTTCGTACATGTATTCCACGGCTTTGTTGGCACGATCAATTTCATTTAAATTTTCAGCAATGGTCTTTAAATTGAAAAGAGCTCTGAATCTGTTGGATAATTTAGATTGTGGGGAGACTAAGATATCTCTTAATTGTTCTAAATTGTTTTCATCGACGACTTTAGTGTAGTGCTTTTCTAATTTGGTAGACATTATTTATTATTGGGGGGATGGAGAATAGATATTTGTTTCTATAAAGTTTGATAGTTTTTTTATTAATTGTAAATTAGAAAAGATAAAATGTTTTACATTAATTGAAATTTAAGACCCTTTATATACAAATTAATTTCCCAATGAACAAGTCAATGGCCATTGACCATTGATTGTTAATTAATTAATAATTGACAAGAATTTTAATTGTAATTGAAATTCATCGGTTGAAATAAAGTTTTAGCAACTGATAAAACCGACAAATAGAATTCAATTAAAAAGTTTAATTTGTAGGTTTAATTTAGTGGAAGCGTATATTCAACACTGAGCGGTTAAATAAATTAATTGGAAAAAATTGTTCGAGAAATGGAAACTTTTTTTTTCATTTTTTTTTCATTCGCGATTTTCTGGGGGTGTGCGGGTTTTTCTGTGGTTTTTCTGGTTTTTTCTGTTTTTTGGGGGGCAAAAAAAGGGAAAGGCGCGAGAACAGATGGAAGGGGCGGGACGCTCAGAAACACCCGCAGGGAAAAGAAAATTCAGAAAAAATTAAAACCAGAAAAAAATCAGAAAAATTAGAAAAAAATTTTCCAGAATCTTCGCAAAAAGCAATCCTGTTCCAAAAACGGCAAGCCGTTTCCTCCTTCGGGCAACCACAAACAAAAATAAACTTTTGCTGCTCGAAGGGGAAACCGATAAATCGCACGACCGCACGTGCACAGAAACGCCCGCAGCAACCGGGAGAAACGGTCGTTGTGCTTCCAAATGCGGAAATTTGTTCTACGTTTTTTCTATTGTCTCGCAATTTATTAAGAAAAAAAAGGACATTCCGTCACGTGCAGCCTCATTTTTGAAATTTTAATATGGGAAACAATTAACTAAGCAGCAAATAACAATTTAATCAATCAATTAATCAATTAATTAATGGATCTTGAGTTAAACAATAATTTATCTTATTTTACTGCTTACATTCACTGTTTTATTACTGTGACGAAATTTTTACGTGGAAACTTTAATTTTAAGCTTTATAACGAATATAATATTGTATTACTTTACTCATATTTTGTTTTTGTGCACTGTTTGGATACCCTATTCTCTTACAATTGCTTATATTTATTATATTAAATTAAACCTCTTGATTACATTTTAATTCACTGTTTTTGACTAGTTTAAGGTCACTTACTATAACAAGTGTCTTGCTGTAATTTAATTATAATACCTTAATTCTATATTTTATTTTTCTTTGTTTCCTTTCATTGACACAGATAACTTCTCATGTTTTGGTAGTACAAAAATATTTGGTTAACTGTATAATCTACCTACAAATATATATTTACCTATTTACCTATTTTATTTATTTAAAAAAACTTTTTCTCTCTCTCTTTTATCTTACATTAATTTCTTTATTATTTGCATTTTCTATTTGATTATCTGCATTTTCTACTCGTTTATTTGCCTTTAAATTGTTCTTGCAGATTATAATACAATGGAAATTTAAATAAATAAATAAATAAACAAATAAAATTATCTATTGTCTAATATATTTAGCAATATTTTCTGCCGTTTCACTACTAGCATCCTTAGCCGTTGCTTCCATGGCTTGACGATAACGTTCTTGTAAATCTGGTTCATTATTTAATTCACCAATTAATCTTTCATCATTAGCAAATGTATATTCTCTTTCAATACCTTCATCTTCATCACGATCAATTAATCCATCATTTTCACCTTCTTCATAATCACTTAATACATTAACACCATCATCATCATCATCATGGACATTTTTCTTCTTCTTTTTATCATTTAATCCAAGATCTTTCATTAATCCATTAATAGATTTCTCCTTTCTTTCTTGTTCTTTAATTTCCTTTTCTTTAATAATTCTATCTCTTTCTGCTTTATAAAATTCATCATATTCTTCAACTTTCTTATCAACAACATTTAAAAATTCATCAAATCCAGAACCAGTATAACTAGAAACACCAACCATATCTAATGTGGAATAAAATTCTTCTAACATTAATGACATTGAATTAATTAATGATGACATATATCCTGATCCTAAATTTTCTTGATTTTCTTGATCATCTCTAATGGCATTTTGAAATGATTCAAAATCTGTCATCCATTCTCTAGCAAAATCCTCCTTTGTGACATCCGTCTTATTGAAAACAATAATCATAGGTAATTTTGTCTTATATAAAATTGAACATGCATATAACATATTACTCATAAATGTCGTAGGTGATGTATTTCTTGGCGTATCAATAATATATGCAATAACAGTGGGGAAAGTTGAAGCAAATGATTCAGTGATAATGGAACCTGATGCTGACCAAACAAAACATTCAATTTGCCCTGGTGTATCAATAATACAATATGGATGTTTATCTTTTTTATTCTCCACTAATTTTATTATTTGATCAATCTTGGTACTAAATAAATTTAATGATGTGACAATTGCACCATTGGGCCCCAATTGATAATTTTCCATTACTTTTTTATATTTGATAGAATCTCTAATATCAATATTGGCACCATATGGAATCTTTAACACTGCGGGATCTAAATTGATTACGTATGGTATGTTTTTAGATTCACCAGTACGTTGTTTTAATTCAGGGGAGGAACGAATATGTGAATTTAATCTTTGCATGAAGGTGGTCTTACCGGAACCAGCCATACCAATACAAATAATTGTACTTAATGTCATTTTCTTCTTATTTTGTTTTGATGCCTTGTGTTTTTTAATTTTATATTGACTGTTTATAGACTGGATGCAATTAGATTTGTAATAGTCTTTAATTACCAAGTGAATAAACTATTGAATAAACTATTGAATATTAAATTTTTATCAATGTTTTATTAATTTATAATTATATTGGTAAGCAAAAAATATTTTTTTTTTTCATTTAATTTTTTTGAGAAGCGATGAGCGGTACCCGGACGTTTCTGTAACACTGCAATAAACACTGCAACAACACTACAACAACACTGCATAACATTCAAATGGTATACGTTATAACTATATATATGTATATATCAGTTTTTCAATTATTCAATAATCA
>JAJLYE010000233.1:0-46544 GCA_030571715.1 Grigorovia jiainica (nom. inval.) | reverse complement strand
ATGTTTTCAATACTACAATTGAATATGATGATAATTATTTAGATATCGCTTATACAAATCCATGTGTTCGTGAAAAGGAACCAATTATTTGGATTTGTAAAGATCCAATGGGTGTTTCAAAACAACAAATTCAAGAAGCTAAAATTATTGGTGTCGATGTAAGAGATGATTTTACTGAATTTAATGAAAAGGGTAAACCAACTTATAATTTTAATCCACCAGATTTTGAAAGATTGACTAAAAGATAATTTCTGAAATTTCTGAAATTTTTTATCGTAATTTTTATATAAACTACTAATCATATTGTTAAATATGACATGTGGGACCATTAATAAACATATATATAATTTAATCCTAATAATATTAATTCAAAAAATAATTAATTGTATTCCCTATTCTGAAAAGAAGGGAATTTCATTTAACCATATTTTATAATTGAACAGAAAAGTTTGTATTAACTCAAATTGATAATGAAACGGTGGCAATTACTCCTCAAAAAGGTGACCACGAACAACTTGTTGAAATTATAAACGAATTATATAACATAAATGTAAACAATAAGTTTCAGGGGGGTGGAAGTCAAAGAATAACAACGAATAAATTGAAATTTCCCTCGAAATTAATTTGAAAAAAGGGTCCTTCATTATCTTTTTTTTTCAATTGATAAAAAAAATTCATCCCTAAAAAATTTGATATAAATAATAAAAAAATATTTGAATTGAGGAAGTTAGCAAATAATACAGTAATTGAAATATTAACCAGTACTAAAAATGTTTGAAGAATTAGATGAAGAGAATCTTGGAAATGGGACATTGACCATTGTTAGTGAAAATGGGATTTGGGACCACGAAATCAATTTTTCAGATAGGACTACAAAAGAAATTTCAAAATATTTAGAAACTGCAGATTTTTTCATCTCATCTTTTTCAGAAAATAAATTTATTCAAATACTTGCATCTAATGAATTAATATTTATATGGCATATATCATCTGGTAATGGGGGATTGTGGGACTTATGCAAGAATCTAAGCAATATTTTCCGAAATAAAAAAAATTATAATATTTCTTGTGTTATTTCAACATCGAAACCACTTTGTATTAAACCATCCGAAACAAGAAGGGTATTATTTAATATTAAGAATGACGTTTTACCTATGATGTATCAAAATGAAATAACTATAGATAATATAAAGAATTTCTTTGAAGAAGAATTAGAAATTATTGAGAAATATTATGTTGATATTGATATCAATTCGTTTCAAATAAGAATTTTTGATATTAACTATGATAAATATTTCAATTCAAACAACGAGTTTGAATTTGAGATGTTTTTGCAATTTTTAAATATGCATTTACAAGACCATCAGGTTATCGTACTTGAAGTTGATTTTCTATG
This sequence comes from Grigorovia jiainica (nom. inval.), assembly GCA_030571715.1. NCBI lineage: Eukaryota > Fungi > Ascomycota > Saccharomycetes > Saccharomycetales > Saccharomycetaceae > Grigorovia > Grigorovia jiainica (nom. inval.). The sequence goes on along the minus strand of JAJLYE010000233.1, from coordinate 45,148 downwards.
TCCCCTCAAAACTGAAGAATCAATTATTTCTAAAATTGAAAAAAATCAATTAATTTCAAATGAAAATGAAGTAATCACGATTGATGCCAAAAAAATCAACAAAGAAGAAATTTTAGAAATTATAAAAGGATTAGATCAAATAAATTTAAATAATAAATCACATGATGAGCAAATTAAAAAATTACAACAGGAAAATGAAGAATTAATTAATAAAGTTAAAAAACTAACTTCAAAAAATTTTAATTTAATAGAAAATTCCGATAAAATAATTAATATTGATATCCCCGTTTGTGAAGAGAAATTATTTAAATTTTATCAAGAAAAATTTACCACAAGTGAAAGTTTAATTAAAAATAAACATTGTATAGAAAAATATGAAGAATGGTGTGGTAAATTTGATAATGATGAAGAAAAAGTTAACCAAGTTTTAGAAACTTTAAAGGATTCACAGGATTTTTTCCAAATGGAGGAAAATCCAGTGACCCATGAAAAAATTGAATTTTTCAATAAATCTCATAACTTGGTTAAAAATGGAAAAATAAACACCTCACTTGTCAAGAAACCCAGCAGTGGAAACAATTTCTATGGTGTTGTCGATAATAATGGAATCAATAAATTAACTTTAGAAATATTCAAATTAGATTTTAATATTTGTTTTAAATTTATTAATGACTCTGAAGAAATTTTACCCACTGAATTATCATTATATGTAGAAATTTTAACCAATATTAATGATGCAATTGATATTCACACTGGTGAATTTCCTAAGGAACCTGTAATTGACAATACCAAACATTACAAATTAGAATTACCCCACGGAATCAAGCCCAACTCGACCAGGATAATAACGAGACAGCAAAGGGATACGGTCACCGACCTCGCTTTAATTGCACATGTGTATATAATTAATAACGAAGGTCAAATTTTTTTAAAAGGGCACAAATCAAAGAATGTGGAAAATCCAAACGACCATTTAAAATTTAATTTTAATCCAATTGAAGGTATAGAGTTTGTAATCAATGATGATATAATTTCCAATTCCACAGACATTAAGGCAGTGGACAGTGAATATTCCATTGTTTCAACACAATAAGAATTTCCATGTTTGAAAAAACAATTTCTGTTTGGACTCTTTTTGCGAAGTTTTTCTCACGGGTTCTTAGAAGAGGCCGTAGCGTGTGTGTTGTTTAATCATTAATGTGTTGCACTCACAAGTTTTTTTTTCGAACCCGTTTGGGAAGGAGTCTTTTCTTTTTATGAGATCTTGTTTTTTTCAAATGTTGTCAGTCGTGATTTATTATATTTATTTTAAATAAATACACAATACTGCAACTTAGTTAGTTAGTTAGCTAGTTAGTTAAATAAACAAATACATTATTTAGTTTGTGGACCGTCGCTATAGTTAGTTTATATATAGTGCTGTCACAACTTTATATACCGCTTAGTTTACGTTTTTTATTGTGATATATTGCTAGTCATTAACTGGTTTACTGCGGAATTAAGTTTATCCGATTATTTATAAACTTATTTTATTTTCCTATTACAATCACTTCACCAACAATCACATCAGTTTGGAGTTACTAACATTGTAATTATAGTGTATCGGGACAATATATCTTTTCGAAACAATAACACAAACAATTGTATTATAATAATAACAAGGATAAATAAATAAATTACGTACAAATTTTTTTACATTCAAAAATAATAACAAAATTTAAATATGCTTCAATCTTTAGTTCATCATTTACTTAATGAAAGATTAATTCATATTTTACCCATCGAATCATCAAATAAGACTTATGAAGACGTTGAAAAAAATAAATTTTATCTATCATTTAAATCTATCTTAGTCAGTATCGCAGTATCTCGTGATTTGAATGTCGTCACAGAACAAAATTTAGACCTTATTGATAAAATTTTAGATGGTGATACAATTATTGGTGATAAAGTTACTGATAATGCTATTCAATCTATTATAGTATTGACAAGATTATTAAGTAACTCCATGGAATATTATTGGGCTTATATAGATGCTCTTTGTGAAAAGGGGCAATATGATGAAGGTTATGAAATTGTGGATGATGTCGATAGTACTAACGTTTTAAGAAAAATTACCATTAAGAAACAAGCTAGATTATTAAATGATAAATTAGCATTACGTGTATTAGAAACTTGTTCTAAGATTAAATTTCATACTAGAACTTTAGAAATTTTATCCAATATTTGTTCTTACACTTCCACTACAGATCTTAATTATGTTCCATTTGAATCAATGTTACCTAAATATCATGCTTTTTTCAAGAAAAGAAAACATATGATTAAATATGCTAAATTGATGGATGCCACTGTGGCACATATTCATAGATTTATTGCTGCATCAAATCCAAACGTTTTTTTCCAATTTTTAAATAAAAATTTAACTGAACCATTCATTAATGCAAAACAATCACAAGATATTCAAAGAGTTATTGGTAATTTAGAATTATTAAGTCAAATTTTCCTTTTCAAAGCAGCTATTTTAAGATATTTTAATATTGTAAGATTTTTATTAAAATCTTTGTATAAACCAACACATCAACATTTATTATTATTTTATGGTTCAAAATGTTTCATATTTTGGATGATGGCTCGTCCAACTGAATATCGTGATTTTTATAATGATTTAGAAAAATATAATAAAGAAATGGATAATAGAGGTAAAGCTTATAAATCTTTAAATCCATTTATGTCCACATTTTTTGATGAAATATTTAATAAATTTGACATAGAAAATTTATTAACCTCTGAGAAAAATAATAGTTTCACTGATTTTAATTCATTATTTAAAATTCCTTCACCAAATTTAGTTAATTCTACAAATAATAATTCCACAAATAATAATTCTAGACCAAAACTTTTTGAAAGTTCATCTGGGTTAGCCTCTAGTATATTAGGTAGAAGTACTTCTGTAAATCAATCTCCTAATAATGAAAGTTTGAGTACTGTATCTTTAGCGTCATCTAATTCAGATTCTACAATTGGTGCTTATAAGAGTGATTCAGCGTTCCAATCAGATTTACCTCAATTAGAACAATTTGTAGATAATAGAAATTTATTTAATGAAAATGCAATGACCAATAAAGATATTTATTCCATGTATTTATTAGCTAAAAATAGTAAAAAAAGATCAAAGAATAATCTTAATAAAGATGATGATGATAGTGAACATGGTGAAAATGATGATTTCCTAGTGAAACTAAAGGACATGCATATTGATATTCATAAGAAAACTTCCCATCAAGATATTGCTCATTTAGATGGTATTTTAGCGTTATACAGTCATTTTACAGATGCTGAACCATTAACATATACTTCACCATTAAGATTCTTAGTTATATTAAGTTTATTTGATACAGAAATGCTTAGGGAATCCAATGAACAAAATTATAAAGATTTAATTGATATTGAACTTATTGACGCTGAAGAACATTATTTTTCAAATAGAAAAAATCATAAGATGCATGCAACTAGTATTGATAAGGAAAAATATTCTAATAAATCATCATTAAGTCACAAATTTAAAAAATTCTCCATTATGCCATCATCAAATAAAAAGAAAGGTGGTAAATATGTTAGTCTCTTAGTGAAAAATTTAAATGGTTCAATATCAACAAGTGAAAATGCAGTATTAGCATCATTAAGAATGGTTATCATTTTTTTCAGTTTAACATCTTCTGTAGCTTCAGTGAATGGTTCATGTCCAGCTATTACATTTGCCAAAAGATTTATTCCATTCTTGGGTATTAATTTACATGTTGGTGATAATTGGGATTCATCATTAACAATTAACAAATCTTTAAGTTCTTATCTTTCTACTAATTCGTGGAATTATAATCAATTTAGAATTAAATATTTTGCTGCCGTGTTACAATTTGAACCTGATTATTTTATTAGTCAATTACATTTAGATGATTTGAATTATGCTACTGATCTTAAGAGACTTAATCTTTATACCGAAAGTTTGAAAATTTTCTACAGATTACCCCTTACGAATAATATTAAGAGTAATATCTCTCGAAAGACAGGTCACTTTTTAAAATATGCTTTGAAAAATATTTCTCAACTTTTAATAAATGAGACATCTATGTTTGCTGAAAGAATTGACATTTTTGAAGATATTGTTAGTAGAGGTGCTTTGAAGGAAATGTACAATTTTAGAGAAAAATTAGAATTAGCTATTTCTGGTTTAAACACACCGTCTGTAGATTACTCTTTTAGATCTAACTATTCTCCTGTATTTAATAATAAAAGATATGCATCTAGTGATAATGAATGTTTTTCATTTTCAACTTCTACTACACCTCTAAGTGGTACTCAAATGGATAGAACAAGATCCTCCAACAGTCATAGATTCATGGCAGATGAAATGCATGTGGTTGCTCCAAGACCAACTTCTTCCCCTCTTAATCGTATGCCATTATTAGCTACTCCAGAAGAAGACTTTGCAATGCCAATTCCCAATGAAATACGTAGTTCTTCTTCGCCATCTGCAGGAAAGACTCCAAAATTAGAAAGTATCAATAATAGAAGTAAAGCAGAAGATATTTCTGAATTAAGAAATTCAGCTATTCAAGAATCAAGTTTATATTTGAGGGATTATGATGATACTTTGTTTGCTAAAAATATTATACTTAACATTTTTCAAATATTTCAAAATGACGAAACATTCTTCGTATATCAAGCAGGTGTAGATGATAATGAATGGGTTGAAGAAGAATATCAAGGTATTGTTAAAGCTGTATTTGTTGGTGTAACTTTACCTGATCCTTATTTGCAGAGAGCTTCGCAATATTTTTTCAATTATTTACTTGATAAATTTGATGACAAAACTATTAAGTTACATTCTGAAATGTTACCAAACCATGTTTTACTTTGTACTCGTTCTATTTGTTTACTAGCGTTTGCTATTTTTGATTTAGGTGTTAGCTCATGTCAAAAAGTAACTCTTATGTCGATAATTAAAAGATATTTGGCATTAAGATCAAAATTTATTAGTGTAGCTAAAGAGGCTGATATGTTAGCTGAGGTTGGAAAAACTAATAAGCCGTTATTTAATGTTTTACTAGGGTCAGTTTGTAGAGCAAATATTGTTGCCTTCTGTTCTAATGATCCAGCTGTTCATCAAATTATTGGTGATATTTATAAGGAAATGGACAGCATGTTTACTTTGTATAATGACTCATTTGATGATGAAAAAGATAAACTTATCGTTAATTCTAATTTTCAAATAGAGATGATGAATTATAGTTCTGGTTCTATTAATAACAGTATATTGAGTTACCAAAAACGTCTTAGAAAAACTTTCTTACAAAACACCAAAGGTATTGACAACGTGCTGATAGATGCTATGTTTATGTTATTCAAAAAATGGAGAATGTATATCGATTTAGATAGGAAACTTACAATTGAGGAACGTGCAGAAGTAAGAAATATATCAGGACTTCTTGCCAGTATTGGTGGTGCAGTGTTCCGTTACTTTGTGGAAGCTCCTACGGAGTTTGAAATTGAAAATGATGAATATATTTCATATTTGAGAAAAGAATATAGTTATTTCATTTACAAACATTGCCAATTTTTAAACCATCCTGAACTGGTGATCCGTGAAAGCTCTAAAGAAGTTTTAGGGAGCGAACTACATACTTTATGTTTAAAAACCCTACTAGAATGTTTGTCAGACCGCTTAGACGAACTAAATGATATAGATTTATGTGCCCCGGAGAATGAGATGGCTTTCATATTATTCGAACAAATTGTTTTGGTTATGAAAACGGTAATGAAAAGAAGTGATAAAGATAACATTTTGGTTATGTTTTCTATTGCACTTAAAAGAATTGTCTCTAAAGTTGCACGTCTGGTAGAAGGAATCAAACAAGAAACGTTACAGTTTTATAAAATGATTATTCAAATTTCAAAAATGTATAGATGTTTTGAATATAGTGAGGAAAGTGTTGCTATTAGATATCATTCTGTTTACAAAAATATATTGTTCGGTATTGTTATTAAATGGTTTAGACAAACGATAACTAAGGAATATGATTTAGATAATATGGTGAAACCACACAGAGAGGTGGATCTGGCAAGAAGAAATTTCGATTTTATGTGTGTTGACGCTGCAGTTGAATCAGCCAAAGCACTCGCATATCTATCAAATAACTTAATTTTAGACATTGCCGCCAATGCCTCAAAAGAAGAAGTAAAAAGAACAAAATTGGTTTCCTTTGGTAATTACTTCAACACTTTACTTAAGGGTTTGGAAAAAACAATGGATAATGACATCTATCCTATTCCTATAAGACATAAAATGGTATTATTAAATGAAAGTGTTATTATATCTTTAACCAATCTTTCAATTACCAATACTGAGGTCAGTACTCAATTTATTCTTCCAATGGGTTATTCTAAAAATAAAACAATCAGAATAGCGTTCTTAAATCTTTTTGTTAATATTTTAACTGCAATGCAAGTCCAAAAATCTAAAGTTGAAGATCAAAAATTGAAAGCAATGGACGATTTGTTACTATTTGCTATTGAGAATCCACAAATTACTTATCTTGTTTCAAGCACATGTTCTGCTAAAGATCTTGATGCTTATGCAACAGTCGTTGTTAATGGTTTAGATACAAGAAATGCAGCTCATATTATTGTTTCTCAGTTAATCATGGATGAAATAAGAAATTCTAGTAGACCAATGGATATTCTTCGTAGAAATAGTTGTGCTACAAGGGCTCTTTCTTTGCTAGCGAAATATAAGGGTTCCGAATATTTAATAAGAACATTAAGACCTGTTTTGCAAGGCTTTTTAGATAGTAGAGATACATTTGATGTCGAAAAGGTAACTTCTGGGGATCCAGAAGGTGAAAAACAAGTTGAATTGTTTATGAAATACCTTAATGAAATCATTGACGCAATTTGCAATTCAGTGGATTATTTCCCTCAAGAGTTCTTTTATATCTGCCAAAGTATTTATTCTGAAGTCAAAATAAAATTTCCCCAATACGAATATAGAGCGGTTGGTGCTTTTGTATTTCTAAGATTAATTTGTCCTGCCTTGGTTAAACCAGAAGCTGAAAATATTGTCATAGTTACAACTGCTCGTTCTGGCAGACCATTGATCAGTCTTGCTAAGGTTATCCAAAATATTGCTAATGGTGGTGATAATATTATCAAATGGCCATCTTTGAAGTCACAAGAAGAAAATCTAGAAAAATGCAGTACCAAGATTTTTAATTTCCTTAAAGAGGTGTGTAGACTAGACCGAAAACCAAACATCAAAGTAAGAAGAGACTCTGAGTCTAAACCATTTGAATTCAGCTTCTTACATCACTTCTTAATAAGTAATGAAATGGAGATTCGTGAACTTGCTTATAAAAATCTTCATAGTACAAAAGACTATCTTCTATTTAGGAAGATATTTCTATTTTTAGACCAAATATTTGGCAGATTAGGTGAACCTGAAATGGAGGGTAGATCAGAATTACCAGAATTTATTGTTGAAAATAATGAAAAGTATCCTCAGTTATATGAATTTATGACTAGACAAGCGTTCAGAAAACTCAGTGATACTCCTAACAAAACAAAATTAGTGCACTCAAGATTGACCGGTGATGGGATTCCTATAGTCTCTTTGTATATTGGTGGAGAAATGGAAGAAGGACTAGATTTGGAGCTTGTTGTGTTTAAATTCCTTAAAGTATATGCAAGAATGTGGAGCTCAAAGCATTATCTGGTTTTGGATTGCACTGAATTCAATAATGCTCTGTATGATATTGGGAAGTTTATTACGATAATTAACAGTATATTGCCAGAAATTGCTACAAATCGTTGTATTGCCGTTTATATATTAAACCCCAACTCAAATTTATTAGATCATTGGAATTCATTTTTTGAGCATGAGAATGTCTATATTCAAGATAACGTTCCATTCCGTTTCATTAATACTAATAGCGATGGTGAAATTGTCAAGAAATTGCATTTATCTGGTGAAGGTTTGAAAGTTTTGGAAGATGTAAGAATTTCGTTAAGTGATTTGAAAATGTATGACAACACTGCAAAAAGTTTCGTCCCTGTTTCTTTGAAAATTGGTAATAAGTATTTCCAAGTTTTAAAGAGTACTTTGATTACAAAAAAGATCTCGCAATCAGAAAAGGTTGTACATGTTGGTATTAATGAAGTTTATAATATATCTGATTTACTTAGTGTATTTGTCTCTAACTATCACAGTGATAAGTTTGAATTTACGATCAATATGTTTAATGGTGAAAATATAATATTCCATAGTTTGAAAAACCTTGAAATTGTCAAGAATTTCCATTACATCAAAAGTAAGGAAGAATCCGAATATTACGAAAACGATGCACAACAGGCATCTGAAACCAAGGAAAAACAAGAATCTGTCACACGTTCAAACTCAACCGTGGCACATTTAGTTCTTGTTATGTTTGTTTCCTTCTTCGATAAGGATCCAGAAATCAAGAATATAGCGTATAAATTGAGTGCAGAGGCCAATATAACCTATGATTTTGGCTATGGGTCTAGATTACATAGAACTCCAGAATTGTACGTCCCAGGAAATCTACCAAAATTTTCCCTAAAAGTTGCTGAAAGATTAGCTAAGCATAAACCAGACCTTACCTTATATATTTGGAAGTACTTCCTCCATGGCATTACCAATGGAACTATTCCAAAACATGCTATCCCTTATGCTTTGCAATTATTAACTTACTTTATCGGTAATTTATATGATCATGTTTATCTAAGTGATAAGGAATATGGTTCAGAAAATATTTCTAAACTATTCCAGGAACTTATTAGAATAACTTTAAGAGATTCTGAATTAACAAATTTATATTTATCAGAGATATGGTCTCATATTAGTGCAGATGGTAGATTGACTAATTTTGTTGTTAATGAAGTTATTAATCATGCCTTGGAAAGAGATTCAGAAGACAGAGACTGGAGTGATATTTCAGCAATTGTTTGTAATTCTGCTACTGTAGAATTGGCTGCTGATTTAATTAGACGTCTTTTCCGTATTATCGATTCTTTCCTTCCATCATTTAAATTAGAAATTTCTACTCAAAGCTGGACAGAATTGAAAATTATTGTTAGTGTCTGTCATTTTGTTTTCTTTGAGAATCCATTCCTCTGTACTTCTTATTTGTCAGAATTGATATATGTTATTACGTTATTACTTGACGTGGGTCCAATGGAGATAAGAATATTGTTTTATGAACTTTTGATGAATATTTGCTCCTCGTTAATGGCAACTAATGGTTTATCTAGAAAGAATAGAGCTGAATTGTATAGAATTGGTGAAGTATTTGCTAGTCACAAGATGAAATTTATTTCAGGTTTTAGTCAACATAAGGGTAAAATTATCTTAGCATTAAATACATCATCCTTTGCTAATAAATTTGCCATTTTAGAAGTTTTCATTGAAAATGTTATGGCATTAGTCAGTAATGTTTCGGCATCTGAAACTAATGAATGGTTATCCAAATATAGAAATTATTTGGCAAATGTTGTTTTTAATAATTCATCCTTTTTGGCCGCTAGAGCTACAATGATACTTGGTATATTGAGTAAGCAATTCCCATCAGAGTCATTATGTAAAAATCTTTTGTCTGATACTATGCAATTGGCTACATTACCTGTCCTAACAGAAGAGAATACTTTTCAATTAGTAAGCCAGTGTTTTTCATACAGTACTATGGTTGATGGTTTATCACCAAAATCAAATTTGGTAAAACAATTATTTTGGTTATCATTTTCTTTATTAGACTCGTTTAATACAGCTGTTTTTGAAGGTGCTCTTACCTTACTTTCTAAGGCGTTGAGTAGAATATACGTTAAGACATTAAAGATGAAGGAACAACATGTTGATGCAGTCACTGTTTTGTTAAACGAAAGAAGAGCATTCAGTGATATTTATTGGGATTTAGATAAAGCTTATGATACTGTTTGGACAAAAGAAAATTTCCCACACATTATTATTGCATTTTTAATTGCTGGTTATTCGATTAATTCTATAAAACCTGTTGTAATTAGTTGTTTAAGAACACTGTTCATTAACACATATTTTGAAGAAGTATTATATGGTACACCAACTAACTATAGATGTTACTTATTTACATTATTTCTAGTTTCTTCGGATAAAGAATTTAAGGCGACACTAGACGAAATTCGTTTTGAAGGTGAAATGGCACATTTAGGTGAAAATATTAGTATCCCAATGAAGTTATTAGATTGGCTATCAGAAGATACATTTGCCACTAAGGTTTCATTGTATCAAGGTGGTGTATTATTCAATAACGGTGCTTTAGGTTCAACGATTAGAATGAAATATACATTAACTATGAAATATTTATTACTAACCAATCCAACAAGCTTATTTAAAATTTATGGTAATGTTGAACCAAGAATTAAGAGTCTTTTAGCTTTAGATAGTACTGCTGAATGTATTCCAGTTTTATTTGATATGTCTATTGAAGCTGTTAAATATGAAGAATATGATGATGCAAAGACTTATTTAGCTAGAACAATTGCTAAGATGCATAACAATGGGTTAGAGATTGTTACCAAATTACAAGATGCGCCATTATTCAAAGATGGTAATAAATTAAATGATCTTGATCCACAGATGGCATACGCAAGAAGAAAGATTGTTGTTAAGGCAATCGCCAGGATAATATTCTCATAGAGTTTTGTAGTCATTTGATAATAATGAATATTAAACATTAAAAATATGAAAATAAAAATGAAAATGAAAATAAGTAAATAATATTAGGATAAAAAGGATTTAAATATTGATAAATATATATTTGATTGTATAATAATAACTAATGAAAAGAAAATTACATTAAAAATTTATTAAAATGGCATAAAGAATAAGTATTTGAATGACGAATAAAGATTCTGATAGATTAATTTTATTTAATATATATATTGTACAGGTTAAGCAAACTAATTCTTTGATTCTTTGAATTAGGTTGCTTATCTATTAAATTTAGCTCTGTGTAATTTTTCAAATTCAGCTTTGTCAGATTTATAAAGTAACATAGTTGCTCTGGCATCTTCTACTGAAGAATGGTGGCCACTTTGAATACTTATCTTAAGAACTTCTTTGGTTAATTTTTTCAAACTTGGTGATTTACCCCCAGAATATTTTGTTCTGAAAGGTAAATGTCTAGCGGTATCACGAATCATTGATTTTGGATGTGATAATAATAAAGCGTCTAAATCATGTTTTACAGCATGACCCACAAGAACTCTGCCTTGTAAAATTTCACTGCAACGTTTTTGTGCTTCTTTAAAGGTGATGGCATCTTTCATATCACTTGGTTTCACACCACTAATTTCAGTTCTCCAATCCACAACTTTTTCACGAGGCTTAACAAATTTATCAATAACAATATGACCAAAATAATTTGTCATTGATATTCTTGCTAATGCATGATCTTTACCTTCTGAACCTACACCAACAAATTCACAATCAATGGCAACATATTTACCAATATCAGTAGTCTTCTTTTGCTTAGTGTTATTCATTTCATTCTTAATTGTTTCCTCTAAATCTTCATTATTGTTATCCTTATTGTTATTACTCTTGAATTGAAATTCTTTACCATCTTTCTTATCTTGATCATGTTTAGCAATTTCCTTATTCATTGCATAAATCATATTCATAATTTTACTCTTGGACTCCACATTTTTTTTCTTATTCTTATAATCAATTTCGTTGAATTTATGTATTCTCAATTGATTTTTCTTCTTCTTTTCAGCAGCTTTTACTTTATCTACAGTGACTTTACCACTGGATTGTAACTTACTCCAATTTGATGAAAGGGCCATGTCTTAGTTCCTGTATAGTGTTACTCAAATCAAGTTGTAAATATAAAACACAGTAAATGTAAATTATTTCGAAGGCTATAAAAGAAAGAGAAATTTTCAACTCATCGCAAAAATTTAAGATTTTTCCCAAAAGGGAAATTGTGTTCGGGTAACCAGGAGTTTTATTTTCTTCCCAAATTTTGGAGTTTTTAATAATTTTTAAATAGTTGTAATAAGAGTTAATAGCGGTTAAAATATATGTATATTTGAGCGATGGATGTTAATATTGCTATTAATACACTTAGAGCTCGGTTCCTACGTAGTAATTTTGAAAATGAACAGATGAAGAGGATAATACGGCCGTTGTATCCTCAGGAAGATGAGCTCATAGAAAGAACGTTACGTGATAATGAATTCCAGGGGATCTTTGAAAAGGATATTGACATTGATTTAAATAATAATAGGTATTATAATGATAAAAAACATGATGATTATCTCATGAGGAAGTCGAGATTGAAAGAGGAGGTTGATGATTTGTTTGTTGATGCCAATGGATTTAATATGATTGATGAATTACAGTCTCCCCCAATTTTAAATAATTTTATGAATGAAATGCAATTCGAACAAAATAGGTTATATTCACCTTCAAATGATAACCACAGAAATAGAAGTGGTAATAATATAGATTCGATTGATATAGAGGGACAGTTTGATACTGTTAATAATAAAAGCGCTAGTAGAAGTCGACATGGTTCCAATTTAGATAAATTAAATGATTTATCAAATAATAATATTCTAATAAGTAATAATAACACTGATAATGGTACAGGTAATGATTATAAAAAGGAAAATTATATCTTAAATGACAAGAAATTGATTGATCTTAATGATGACAACGGTGATGATGAAGATGATGATGATGATGATGATGATGATGATGATATCAGTGATAGTAATTTAAAAATTATGCAAGATATTTCGTTATCAAATGAAATATTATTGAATAAGGAACTATCAACAAAATCAAATAATCCATTTGGTAAATCGAAAAATAAATTTAAGAAATTTTTCCATAAGAATAAAAATAAAGATAGTAAAATAAAATCCAAAAACAAGTTTTTAAGTTTTAATGACGAATTGAATGATTTGGATTTATTTAATGATAAAAATAACTTGAATACTACGGATAATAAAAAACGCTCGAATTTAACTAAAAGAAAAAATAAATATTCAATTAATTTTGATTATGATATTAATTTTGATATGGATGAAGATGACGAGGACGATGATGATGATGCCGATGTTAATTTTTCAAAAATAGATTATAATTTTTTTCAAAATAATAATGATACTAACATTAGAAATAGTAGGGAAAGGAAGAATTATAGAAGAAACTATATTAATAATAATAATAATGAAGCACGTAGTATTATGAGTGACTCAAATAAAAGTAATGTCATATATCCGTCTAATAGTAAAGGGGATACAAAAACTAACAATGATAATGATAATAATAGTAAAGTAAATCATCATGCAGATATAAGTAAGGACAGCGTTATTAAAAATAATAGTTTATTAGATAATACTTTTAATAGTAAAAATAGCTTACTTACTAATGAAAACAGTGTCAGTAATTTACACAATAATATTAATAATACTAGTAATAATAAAATGGACAACGCTTCATTAACCAACTCATCAAATGGTATTTTAAGCACTGCTAGATTAAAATCACATTTTCCACAATTGCCAAGAGCTTCAATTTTGGAATCTGCAAGAAATGTTAGTGTTAAATCAGATCCTAATAGCGTGAATAAAAGTGTTTCACCAGACGATTTAAGCTCGATGAATAAAAACAAATCTAATGAAAATAACAACGAAATAAATAATACTCGTAAAGAAAACAATACAAATAACAACCCTGACATTTCTGAGGTGAATAATAATAATCAAAATAAGGACAATAATCAAACTAAGAATATTCAAAATAGTAATGAGGAACAAGATGAGTTTGAAATTACAGATATTGATTCATATATTAACGAACATGATTTGGATCGTTTAGACTACTTAAGTGATACAGAGGATAAAAATGAAATATTCGAAAAAGTTGATACAAAAAAACAAATTAATAAAGGTAACTTTGTTGAAGAACTTAATATCATTTCAAGTAATGCATTTTCTGTTAGTAACAATAATGGTAATGATATGGAAAATATGGATGATGATGACGATGATGACGATGATTTGATAAGTAATGGATCATCATATGGTAAATCCTTATTAGGTTCGGATTTTTCTCAGGATTACTCATTAAGGCATGATAGTATGACATTTATAAGTAATTCGTTATCAATTGATTCTACTTTACCAAGAAATACCATTTCTTCACATTCAATTCCATTGTCATTAGAAAATTATGGTATTTATAAACCCGATGACAACGATTCTTCTATTAACAATGTATTCGACGAAGCAGTCATTAGTATTAAGAATAATAAACAACAAATATTAAAAGGTAGAAAGAGTTCTACTATATCATTGCGAGATTCGCTTTCTAGAAGTATACCTAATAGAAGGTTGTCATCGGTCTCTATACCAAATAATAGATATAAACCACATCCTAAACATAGAATGAGATCAACTTCATCTATTAGTAATGACAGGCAAAGAATGAACTCAAATTCAGAGTTGGTGCTGAACAAGGAAACAGAAAAATATGTTCAAGATAATAGTAATAATGGTGGGAACAGTAGCAATAAAAATAACAATAACAAAACTAACAAAAAAAATACTACTGCTAAGGTTAACGACAAAATTACAACTTCGAGAACTAATTCAAATGGCATTTTGCCCATAAACAAGCATAATGACTCTAAGGATATTCTAAATAATATTAAAAAAATATCCAGTTTTACTCAAAAGGATGAAAATATATCACAACTATCATCGCTTTTCAAGAAGAAAAAGGATAAAATCACAGATCCATCTGAAATTTTAGAATATTTCAATTTTGTCTCCGGTGATAAAGTATCTAAAGCTGAAGCAATGCAATTGTCAGTTTATATTCAACCATCTAAAAAATATAAAAAGAAGGAATTTAAGACAACAGTGAGGAAATCTGCTAAAATTTTCGAAGTCATTGGCTATATCCTATATTTATACACTACCCAATTTAAACCAAATAATTTCCAAGACGATGGATTGGATACTAAGATTATAATTGATCCCAATAACTTTAATTTGAAAATTGTAGATGAAGATGGTGAACCCTTTGAAGATAATTTTGGTAAATTGAATAGAAATGATCCAATGTATTCAGTATCTGACAATGAAGTGGTATTGTGTCTAGCAAATAAAGATGAAATTGACAAGAATGAATTGGAGACACCATTACCTTATAATTTAGAAAATGGGGATGCTAGTACTACAAATATTAGTTATAATAGTAAGATAATTTCACAAGAAAACACATTAAATCAATTAAGTTTTTATAAATCCATTATTAAGAATCCAGATGATAATGATAGTTATAATGATAAATCTAAAGTTATAGAAGTTGTTGTTTATATGTACCCCAATATTAATCCTAAATTTAATCATACCAACATTAATGTTTTGATTACTTCTAATATTAATGATATATTAGTGAAGTATTGTAGATTAAAGGATATGGATCCTAATGAATATTGCATTAAAGTTATGGATAAAAAAATTATTTATGATTTAAATGATACAGTGTTAAGATTAGATGGTGATTTTAGAGTTGAAATAATGCCCAAAAAGGAGGCAAGAGAATTGAAATTTGAGAAATTAAAGATTAATAATGATAGAAAACCGATGTTACCTACTATCCAAAGTAATGGGTTAACCCCACTAACATTAGAACCAGATTTGTATTTGAAAAATGCTAGTCGTAAGAATAAAGATAATAAAAATGATACTAACGATAGTGATAATAACACCAGACAAAACAGTAGTAAGAACAAGAAAAGATCTAATTCCAAGAATCTTAAATTAAATTCCATTAAGCCCTTAGGTTATTCCTCCACGGGTACTAGTTTTAGTGGTAATAATTTCTTTAAGAATAAAAATTCATCCAAGACCTCTTTACATGGTACAACAAATATTTTCCAAAATAATACTTTATCTAATAACACTTTAGAATATACCCAAGACGATCATGGTGGTAATAATTATCAAGATTTATTTTCTGGTGCATATCATAAATATAAAGTTTGGAGAAGACAACAAATGTCTTTAATTAATAAACATGAAAGGACGTTGGCATTAGATGGTGATTATGTTTATATTGTTCCACCTGAAGGTAAGATGCATTGGCATGAAAATGTTAAGACCAAATCATTTCATATTAATCAAGTTATTTTAGTGAAAAAATCTAAAAAGATTCCAGAAAATTTTAAAATATATGTTCAAAGAGGACCAGATGATGTGAAAAGATATTATTTTGAGGCAATTAACGCGCAAGAATGTACTGAAATTGTTAGCAGAATACACAATTTAATAATTGCTTATAGAATGAATCACAAATAAAATTAACAGTTGTGATTCATGATTGGTGAAACAACATTCGAATTTTTTTTCTTTTTTTCAACTTTTACAATTTCTTTTTTAGTTTGATTAACATCTAATTATATAAAAATAGAGATATAATACACAAGATATAGAGATAATGGGTGGTAATTATAAGATTTTAGGTCGTACGTTTGAACCACATCAACTTGCACTGATGACTATTGGTGTTGTAAGTCTCTTCATATTCCCTAAATTCGTTAGCAATTCTAAACCCCCTGCAATTAAGATTGAAGCATCTAGTAAAGACGAAGAGTTGTTTATAAAGAATTATTTAAAGGAACATGATGAAGCTAAGTAATGAATTAAGCAAAATGAGAAAATATATTCCTGACTGTAAATATTTGAAATCTAGTATAATATAAAACTAGCATGTTAATTTTTTTTATTATTATTATTAATGTACAATGGATCATATATATGAGATTATTTAATCAATAAATATATATAAATGTCTAAAGATGTAAATATATATAAATGTTTAAAGATGTAAATTTATCTATTTGAAAATAGCATCATTAGAAAGTGGATCAGCAGCTAATACATTTTCTCTTCTCTTTAATTTTCTTTCCACAGCGGCATCAGAACGAGCTTTAGCTTCATTAGCGGCTTGTTGTTTCATTTGTGCTCTAACAACATTTGGTGAGACGTATTGTTTATTTTCATAAATCTTTGGACCACCAAAGGAACCTTCAAGGATTAAAATAACAGTCATAACGAATCTTGGACCAATTTCCACTAATGATAAATCCTCTTCACCATCATCATGTTCCTTTTCATTTCTAACAGCATTTTTAATTTCATAAGTTCTAACCCATATTTTATCATCAACGATACTGAATGACATAACATGATCAATGAATGGTTTACTTTTTCTAGCGTGTGGTGGCACACCAAAATTATGTGTTAGTAATTCTTTAATTAATTGATAATGTGGTGAGGTTTCAAATCTGTGATCGAAAGATAAAATTGGTCTAGAACCCTTCAAACAATTACCAGTAAAATTTAATTCATCCATAGTATGAAGATTTTGAATATAAAATTTAATTGTTGGACCATTTGGTGGTTTAGATAACCAAAGATATAAATCTTGATGCTTTCTAGCTTCAAAGAAAAGAATATTATTACAATTATATAATTCAGCAATTTCGTTTAATTGTTGTAAATCCTTCTTTGTATCTAATTTTGGTTCCTTTCTAGAATGTGGTAAAAGTGAATTTAAATCTTGAATTAAATGACGATGTCTAAAATTAACACCTCTACTGGAAATTAAAAGAGTACGTTGTTTATTAATAAATTTCTTGTTATCATTTTGTTTCTTTTCCTTGTTGTCGTTGCTCTTACCTGATAAAGCTTTAAAAATAGATGACATTTTGCGAATATTTTTGCTCTTATTACTATATTATTATATGTATACAATAGTAATGAAAAATTTATCATTATGAAAAAAATGAAAAAATTTCGAAGCTCATCGCAAAGAAGAATTGGAAGAAAAAAAAAAGATTGAAAATTTTACGTTCGTCTTTAATGACTACCAATTACCCTTTTTGGACATTTTTGCGACACAAATTCAAAAAAACAAAATTTCCAAAAAGGGAAAACGGTTAGAGACGGGGGAAAATACTTAAAAGGGAAATATTTGTTATATAATAATGTTTAATAGAATTTATTATTAATATTTGGTTTATTTCTAATTGGGGCAGCGTGCACTATCAATATTTTTACGACACTCTTTCAATAATCTTTTTAATTTTTTATTTTCATATTGAAATTTCTCGTTACTATTGAGTAATGCATTGTTTCTACTAAGATTCTTAGTAAATTTGCCCACAATTTCAGTAATAAATTTACCATAGGCAGTCTCTAAGAAGAATGAATTAATATCACTTTTAACCCATTCAATTTCTGTCATTTCTTGTAGCTTCTCTAAACAACATCCATTAGATATTTCATTTATTTTTAATTGAAACTCCATTAATGTATTCGGAGAAAGAGTATTACTGAAATCCATTATCATTTTAAGTAACATTTCTATGGAACAATCTTTAAAAAGATTTAAACATTCGATGCAATTTGTGTATTCCTTAGTTTCAGCTGCAAATTCTTTTCTTGAACTGTCGCATTCATCTTCTAATGATTTAATTTTTTTTTCCTGTTTCATAATTATTTCCTTTAATTGTAAATTTTCTTTCTTTAATGCTTTATTTTCTTTATACCCTTCGTCGTTTTGCAATTTCATTACTTTAAGAATCTCACTTTTCTGTTTATACTGGTTAAAAAATTGAAGAATAACATTCTTTCTAGTACAGTTTTTTTCAAATTTTGGAAATTTTTCAAGAAGGAAAATTTCAATTTCTTCATATTCTTTCAATATTAATTCTAAATCGTTAATCTTACTCTCTTGGTCTTTAGTGGTTAAATTCAATTTTTCATTCATTTTAATAATTTGTTGAAAATTGTTTATTTTTTGAATAGTATCCCAATCCTTAAGCATTTCTTTACTAAATTCTTTACAAGACTTTAATTTTGAAATATCACTTTCTGCCAACATATCCGGAGTTAATGGCGATGTTTGATAGTTTTCATTATCCCCATTTTGAATATTAACATCATCTAACATTTCATTTTCAATAGAGGATTCCTCTCCAGATGATGTGTCCGACAAATTTTGTTCTTTCTCAGAATATATGGAGGAGCAGGGAAATGTTTTAAAGTTATTATTTTCCGAGTCTTCAGTGATCTTTACCTCAAAACCGTTTTGTTTTGGCAAATTTTCTTGTACCTCTGAAACAACATTTTTTGGTGAACACTGCTCTTGAAATGAATTATTTTCTTTAAGTATATCACATTTTTGTTCCAATTGTTCCAACGATTCAATATTTTGATTTGAAACAACAAAATTATCTTGATTAAGAACAGTTACCAATCCCTCATATTTTTTTAAATTCTTGTTATGCCTTTCCTTTATATGATAACGGAAGAATTTTTTTAGTGAATTTGATGATTTATTAGCCGCTTCTTCATCCTTTTCTTCTTTCGGTGCAACTTCTTCTAACTTGTTTTCCTTATCCTTTTTAAATATATTTTTGAATGACATTGACCTTTTAGATGTATTGCTTAAGGGTCTTTCACTTTTTTCATCCGAACTTGAAATGTCATTATCTTCTATATACTTAATTTCCCTATTTCCATTTTGCGAAAGTGGTGGTAAAAGAATATTATCATTTTTAGAATGGCTGACAACTTTAATTTTAGGTGGCTCAGAATGTTTCTTCTTCTTCCCAGATCCCATTGTTGTTTATCTTTCTTGATAATTTTTGTGACATATAAAAATCAAAATTTATTTATAATGGCAAAAAACAAAAAAACTTCTTATTTTCATTTAATTCTTAAAAAATATTTTTTATATCTATATAATTCTATCTATAATACATCATTTGAATAAATACACATTATTTTAAATCTTCTTTGTCCATTCCAATTTAAGTTTTAACACTAAAAATGCAATAAGACGATAAATAATACAAACACAAATAGCAATACCTAAATATTCTGATTTATCTATCACCAATCCATATGATTCCAAAACATCTTTTCCATTAGCAAATATACACGTACCATCTGCATTCATACCACCATCGTCACAAGTTAACTCTAAATCATCTGGAAAAGCAAAATTAATAATAACCATTGCGGTATAATGTACTGGATTTAAATAACTAAAACCCTTTAATACTCTAGACATAGTTAATGACATCACTCCCGATAATTGACAACCAATAGATAAAATCACTGAAATACAATTCACAACAAACCCTGGTCTTTCAAATAATGTATTTGTAATTATACCCAGAGCTTCCCCACATGTAACCACAATGAAGGAACAATATACAGTTGCAAAAAAATTCCCTGGTGTTCTAGGGGAACCACAGCCCATAACAGTTAAAGCAGCATATAACACAGCGGACATAAACGTTAAAGGTAACTCTAATGTCATATAAGCAAAGAAAAATGGACCAATACCATAAACATTATCTTCAAATTCTTTATAAAAATAATCTCTCTCCATGGGATAACAAGCCAAATTAGCTAACATACCAACAAAGTATAATGATGTGGAACTTTGTGCTAAACCAACTCTATTATTAACACTTGTATAATTATTTTTCAATGGTGCATAATAAAGTGCATAAATTGCACCAAGACCTGGTACTTGTGCGATTCTAGCCATTAAAGAATCAAAATTTCTTGTTGTCGTTATAAACTGTCTTTTAATATTCACTAGATATGCTAAGATTGGATTACAAGCTCTTCTAATACAACCACTGTATAATTGTTCAAAATTTGAGTATGATATCGTTTCAGTCTTTTCAAATATATTACCATTTCGATTCTTTTGTTCCCAATTGGAAAGAATATTTTCTACTCTTTGTCTTGAATTTATTTCATTTTCAATATTTTGGGTATTAATAGATATCAAATCAAGGAAAAAATCAGCTACATTTGTTAATGGCGGACATTTGAATCCCATATCTTCAAAATGTGTGATCATTTCAGTTGGTGAACCATTAAATGCGGTTCTACCACCTTTAGCTAATAATAAAACATTACCAAATTGTTTAAACAATTCAGCTCTAGGTTGATGAATTGTCAAAATAATTGTTTTACCATACTCCTCACAAAGGTTATTTAAAATTTCTAAAATAGTCGATGACGTAAAACTATCTAACCCAGAGGTTGGTTCATCTAATAATAGTATAGGTGGATCATTTAGTAATTGAATCCCCATAGTGACTCTTCTCTTTTCACCACCACTAATACCTTTAATGAATTCATTACCAATTATTGTGTTTTCACAATGTTTCAAACCTAGTGAACGAATCAAATCATTAATTCTAGCGTTACGTTCATTTTTAGACATTTCATGTAACCTTAAATCAGCAGCAAACTTAAATGTTTCTCTAACGGTTAATTTAGCTAATAAATGTTCATCGTCTTGTGATACATAAGAGCAAATATTTTTAAACATTGTCTCTGATACTTTCAAATCGTTGAATAGTATATCACCTTCCTTAGTAAACTTAGTTAAAATTGACGAATTTACTCTAGCAGACAATAAATTTAATAAAGTAGATTTACCTGAACCGGATGGACCCATAATAGCGTTAATCATACCTGGTTTAAATGTTGCGTTAATATTTTTTAATATTTGCTTTTCCTCTCTACGGGCCACACCTTTATTCCATTCTGACATCGATAATACATGAAGAAAATTAACATTTAAATTGATATTTTGTAGTTTAATAGTAATATGATATGCTTGACTAGCAATAGATTCAATATCTTTATCACTTAATTCAGTTATATGATTTCTAGTGACCAGTCCACTTTCCACCATACTTTTATTATCATTATCATCAGCATCGTCATTTTTCTTATTCTTCTTTTTAGATTTAATTTCATTTTGTAAAGTAATATCAATTTTATTATAATGTAATACTATTATTGATAAGATAGAATACCCCATTACAAAAGCAAAGATAACAATAATGGGTACAGTTTTCCAATATTTTGGGAACCCATAAACATCTAGCATTTCATTACCCATACAAGTCGTTGGATCATCAGGATTAGTACAATACGCGTTAGTGAAAGTATTTGCCATTAATGCACCAAAACCATACCACGAAAATGCAATGTATTTGGTCCAACGAACATAAACTGGCATTTTCTTAGCATTGACGAAAAACCCACAACCCATTGATAGCACAGTAAATGTCATATTACCAACTAACGAGGCTTTTGAAAAATCTCTTGATACTGCAACTGACAAAGTGGCTAAAGCAGAACAAGCTAGTTGTGTCAAGAAGATGGTACAAAACTGAGTGAAAAATTTAACTGCATCAGGTTCTAATCCAAACATAAAATAAGTAATGACAGTGAATGAAATAATCATATAAAAATCATCAGATAAAATCAATGATAATTTTCTTGCTGTTATAAAAGCAATCGGCGATACTGACCCCTCAGCCCTTTCACGATCAAAAATTGCAATATCTTGCTCACATAACCTATAAGTATCAAATAGTAAATATAAATAACACTGAAGCATAATAGATGAATATAAACATGCAGCAATAGTTCTTAACCCAGCTTCAGTAGATTTATCAGGTTTGAAATAAATCCACCCAGTCATAACACCAATCATTACAGGTTCTAAAATGGTACCAATTAAAGTTGCATAATCACTAGTATTTAATTTTAAGTTTCTCTTTGTTAAAACAGTAACTTGTTTCCAAAATGGAAGCATTGTAGTCATATTTTCCACTTGAATTTCTACAAATTGACTAGTATCACAATATTGAATATTTTTCTCTACATATTTATCCCATTCAATAAGTAAATCATTTAAACGTTGTGTTGTAATTAGCTGTGCCTCATCAGATCTACCATCAATACTAGATAAATCAATAATATGATCAGCGGGATTAACTAATTCAGGTACTCTAAACCCTAATGATTCAAAATACGAAATCATATTATTCATTTGATCACAGAACACAACATTACCCTTTGATAAGATACAAATCTTGTCAAAAAGAAACAAAATATCAGATCTTGGTTGATGAATGGTAATGATAAAGATTCTACCATCTTCTTTAGCTAATTTTTTAATTGTTTTAACCACTAAGAATGCGGAGTAAGCATCTAACCCTGTAGTGGGTTCATCTAAAAACATAATTGATGGATTAGCAATCATCTGAGTACCAATACTCAATCTTCTCTTTTCACCACCAGATAAACCTCTATGGGAATTATCACCTACAAGAGTATCAGCACAATCCTTTAAACCTAATTCATTAATTAATTGTTCCACAATTTCCCTCTTTTCATCACGACTTTTATCTAATTTTAAATCTGCTGCAAACATCAAAGTCTCTCTACAGGTCAATCTTGCTGAAAGAACATCCATTTGTGGCACATATGTCATGGAGACATGTTCATTTTGACGGCTTTCATTTTCTAAGACATATTTAATTTCACCTTTGCTTTCTAATCCACCACTAATCTTGGAGGCAAGCACATTTAAAAGTGTTGTCTTACCGGAACCAGAACCACCCATGACGGCCATAATGGATCCACTAGTTAAATCCAATGAGAATTTATTCACTAATGTAGTGTTTGTCTTTGATGCAATAATGGATAAATCTCTAACATGTAATGAAATTTTAGGTATTGATGAGAAATTTAATTTAGTTTCAACTAAATTAGTTGTCATTATTAGTTTTTAAATTGTTGTTCTTTTATATTAATGTATTATTATTGTTACTGTTTGTTTGATTTTCCGAATTGTTTAAAATACAATGAAATGTCATTAATGCAATCACTTTAAGTTATTTTTCTTGTTTTTCAAACTCGTATAAACCAAACGAATTTCCATTATAGGAAATGTTTCCGCGGGTCACAAGCAGAGAAGATAAATATAATATAATATTCTATCAAGGGGATGATCTTATAAAATAGACATCCATTTCCCTTCATCATTAGACCATTCTTATTACTTTCCTATTAACCATAAGAGCATCAGATGAACAATTATATCTTTAAGTATGGCATGACCATTATTATGCTCAAATTACAAAGTAATTGTCTTAACTGGAGTGTTTTTTAATTATTTTTTAAAAGAACACTGAAAGTTACTAATTTAATGGTGTTGTATCACATAAGTAAACAATATTCAAAACAAATCACATGACCATAAAATGTAACATATAATAATCAAACCTTTTTTAAAAACTGAACAATTTTGAAGCTAAATTAAGACATTAAAATTCAATGAAATTTAGTATTAATTTAAGCCAAATTAATGATAACTAAAGTTTTAAACTACCCATTTCAATAACGAATTAATAACTGTTTATTTGGGTTTATCAGGATAGTCACATGATGTAAAATGCTATTTTTCATTATCATTGATTTTTAATTCAACACAAGTTGGTTTCGTGGTCTAGTTGGTTATGGCATCTGCTTAACACGCAGAACGTCCCCAGTTCGATCCTGGGCGAAATCAATTTTATTTTTTTATTTTTTAAATTCTAATAATAAGAGGACTTATTGTAACAATCATTATTCTCTTAAAGCAACAAAATCTTTATTTATTATCTTTTTTCTGTTTTATATATCGAATGTATAAAATTACCTTCTAAATATATCTAAAAATTGGGTACGTAAAGGTCTTACTGGTTCATCATTATCAATACTGTCATTACCGTTATTATCATCAATTGTATTATTGTTTAACATAAAATTGTTACTTGAATTATTGATACTTTCTTGGTTATTAGTTAGATTGTTGTTGTTATTGGAAGTGTTGTTAATAATATCATTGTTATTATGATTGTTACTTAAATGATTATTTATGGAGTCTTGTGTTGTATTCTCAGTATTATTCAATAATGGTTCATTTACCCCATCGTTAGTATTATTATTATTATTGCGACTATCTTTATCTACACCAAACAATAATCTTGGAATGATCGGCAACTTCCATTTATCCATACCAGGTAATAATTTACTAGCAATGAAAATACCAATAATCCAAGATAACCCACCCCAGATTAAGCCAGTAATACCCTGATTAAATAATAACAACCAAATTAAAGAATCTAGGAAAAATTGATCAGTCATGATTAACATTATTTTATTGTTTGTGCTTTTATTTAGTTTATTAAATTTAAATAAATTTGGTCTCCATAACAAGATTTGATATTCATAAATCTTTGGTGTATATTCTTTATAAAAATGATATAACGAAAGAACAATCGGTAATCCCCCACTAGGTAAACTATTTGTCCAACTTAAAGTAATCAAAGAATTTAAAATAAAATTGAAAAGTGTCAAAATTAATGTAGTGTAACCCCATATTAATGAAATCAAATTTAAGTATTTCAAAGACCCCATCAATCTTTCCAATGTTCTGAATTGATACCAAATTAATGTAATTAAAATCGTATCACTTTCATTTACACACGATATTTGGAAAATTAAATATCGTAGAAATTGATTATATTGAATTATAAAGGGATCAAATTGACAAATAAACCAAAATTTGAATCCTGCAATAGATGCGACTAAGGGTACCACAATGGTTGTACACATACATATTTTCGTTATGGGAAATCTGAATAAACCTTTTGGTGGTTCCATAGACATCTCAAATATTTATGCTTATATTTAAATTATAGACAATTGTTATTCTTTATAATATTGAATGTAAAATTAACAGTAAATTTAAATATTTTTTTTTCTAAAATTTGAAATTTTGTATAATGTATTTAATGACTAAAAGAGAGTTAAAATATGCATGAAATTAATTATATTATCACCGAATTGAGAACTGAACGGTTTCCTTTAGAGGCTACGGCCAACATATTTAACAACATTGCATATTATGCACCTAAATTGAAAGATTCGAAGACATTAACAGAATTAATTGTACACTTATTTAACATAAAGAGGAAATATGACCCATTAATCTTGATCGATACCACTAGATCAATATTTATACAAAAGTTAAACATTTCTGAACCTTATATTTCAGTGTCACAGTTTTATAAGATTTGGGATCAGATCATTTGTAATTGTCAAGATTGGAATATTAATAATATTTCATTGTTAATTGGTATTATCACTACTAGGGATATTTATTGTTCATTACAAAATAAAATTTATTTAGATGGTTCTAATATTGCTATGAAGAAATATAAAATTTGGAGAAATGAAACTTGTTTACCTATTTGGTGTAAAATATTGATTAACGACCCACTTAATACAAAAATATTAATTTTACTATACTCGATGATACATGCAGAAGAAGATATTAACAATAGGAATTTACCCTTTAATATAATTTTCAAGGGTTGTATAACAATTTTTATTCAATATTTAAATCAATTGGGCCCATATTTAAATTACTGGGACCAAAATTTAAACCAAATTGCCAAAATATTACAATTAAGTATACCCAAAGTGCCTCATCAAATTATAAATGAATACTTAACTTTACTAAGTGCAGAATCACAAAATATTTCAATGAAAGATAAAAATCGTGTATCTAAGAATTATTTCTCTAATACATTATTGACTATAGTGTTAACATTCAATACCATATTAGAGAATGTACCACAAATAAATTTTATTCAAATGATTAAAATATTAAACAATATTAACTTTATTGCCCTAGATTTTGGCACCATTGGGTTTCAATCATACGAAATTGTGTACGAGATATTATGTTGTATGATTACTAAAAGTCCAACCCAATATTTGAATTTAATAAACGAATTAACGCAAGAATCTATTTCCATAAGACAACGAAATGCTAACGATAGTAGTAAACTAAAATTTGTTTTAAATTTTATTGAAAGAACAAGCATTTTAATTCCAACACAAGTGTTAATGCAATTCTTACATTCCACAGTCGGTAATCAACTCGTTTCAAATCTGTTACACGATCCTAATAGAGATATTAGAGAAATTGTTCATTCAATTTTGATTCAGATATTTACCATAATTGATTTAAGCAACTCGCAACTAATAGAATGGCAATTAACACATATCGAATCATACCTAGATATATCATTTTTACAATTCAAAGAAAATTTAATGACTGACCAACAAATTATTGTAATATTTAAAAGAATATCAATCTGTATGGAGACATTGAATAAATTTGATATGGGTAGGATAATATTAAACAAGATTTTTTTAAATATTGTTAACTTACCTAAACATGACAAAATGGCTGCTACAAAAAAATTGATTCTTATTCAATGTATTATGGTACAGATACCATATATAAATGAAAAATATTTGGTAATTTGGTTGGATAACATAATGGAATTAATTACTCCAATAAACGACTCTAGAGAAAGGGATGAAATTATGGATATTTTTTGGAGAGAGATAAGCGACAGTAATCGTCTTTCAGCTATACGTTGGTGGTACCAATGTCAAAACCAACAAAGTAATGAGCCACAACAGAGATTAATCAGTAAAATATAGTTTTTCGTTTCCGTGGAAATGAAACGGAATTGAAAATTGAAAAATTGAAAAATTCATTTTCACAGAAAATTAATATGTTTACAATACTGAAGTTAATACTGAAGTGAATAGCACAAGTTACTTAGCACCATCAATGTCTTTTGAATTTCAAGTGGAGAGTAACCTCTCCAGCAAAGAACTGAATCATAGATCTGTCTCATTGATTATACCGAGAATCACTAGAGATAAAATTCATTCGATGTTATATTATAAGATCAATTTAAGTGAGAATTCATTACGTGGTAATACGATGTTAGAATTGATTAAGATTATGATTAGAGATTTAGGTACTTTATGGGATACGTCCATAAATGCGGTCCATTTATTAGGTGGTATTGAATTTAAGTGTATATTAATGAAGTTGATTGAAATTAAACCCACAGTGAATCAAATTTGTACGATCCTAGATATCAATCAACGCGATGAATTTAATGACAAATATATTGTGGCATTGATATTAACATACTTAAGAATACAGTATTTTTATTTGAAGCCAGGAGATGAAATCGTGAAAAAATTTAAATCATTATTTAAAAGATATTTGATGGAATTCAGGAAATTGAAATCAATAGATTTTGAAATGGATTGTTGGTCACCATCATTCACTGATCAAATTAAAGTTGTACATATGGATCAATTAGTGGATCATCTCATAAAGGAAAATCAAATTTGGGGGATCCCATTAGGTAACTGCCAATGGTGTAATATTTATGATGATGATGATGACGATGAGAGTGATGACGATGAGAGTGATGACGATGAGAGTGATGACGATGAGAGTGATGACGATGAGAATGATGACGATGAAAGTGATTAATTACTATATAATATCTTATATTTATTATTTACTATGCACAAAAACTATATTCTGATTATTTATATCTATCAAAATTCATGTTATTAAATTAACTTGTTTTATCCTTTTTTCATCAATCCTTTGAGGGTACAAAACTTGCGGCAGATATGTTATATTTTGATTTGGGTTGTTTCTCCAGCTCTTTCTTTTGTTGTAATTTTTTCCTTTTCTGTAATTCCTTTTTACCAGCTGCCTCTAAGATGACAATATTATTATTTGGTATAACAATATTATTACCATTTTTATCCTTTATTTTATCCTTCTTCGATGCTTTCTTAACGGGTTTCTTCTTCTTTTTCTTTACAGTCGAGTCTTTCTTCTCAGTATTTTTAGAATCTGGACTAATGTTTTTCTTTCCTATATCATTCTCTTTATTTTCATCCTGAGTCTTCTTATTTTTCTTTTTATTTCTGCTTTTCTTCGTCTTTTTCTTCTTTTCATTCTTCAAGGCACCAGCTAATTGTACTAACGCATTTTCAGTTTTCTTTTTAATAATTGTATCTAACTCCTTTTGTTTATTTAATTCCTTCTCTAAGGGTCTTAAAAGACTTATCTTACCATTAAACATATAATTAGTTTCATCATTTTCTTTTAATAATTCCATGGATTTAAGAAATATCTTAAAAATACGATCTTTATCTAAAGTACCGGAAAGATTTTTCTTATTGGCAGTAATTTCATTTTTGTTTAATCTTTTTGAATATGCAGATAATCTTATCTGTGGCTTATTGGTATTATCATTATCATCCACAAATAAAATATCTTTAATGACAAATGCAAATTTTTTCAAATTGTTCATATCGTTAAAGATTAAATAACCACGAGAATAAATTGGTTCATTAAATATTTTCACTGAATTATGACCTGGTACATAATGTGTTTGTATAATATTGAACGTTTTGATAAAATTTTCATCTTTCAAATTTTGCTTCATAGTGTCAAAGAATTGTTGCTCAGTTAATAGAGGTGGTAATAATCTTATAACCAATTTAAATCCATCCAATTCTTGTTTATTTTTATTACCATTTCTATTTCTTCTTCGTTTGGATGATTTCTTATTTGACTTAATATTCTTGCTTTTGTTCTTGTTACTGTTATTAGTATTGCTATTACTTTTATTGCTAGTAGAAGTATTTTTATTAGCAGTAGTAATATTTTTATTACTAGTAGAAACATTTTTATTACTAACAGAATTACTTTTGTTACTTGAATTATTGTCACTAGTAGCATTGACATTTGCAGGTTTATTTTTAGTTTTCAAAGCAGGTTTCTCACCGTTAGGTTTATTGGTATTACCTCTGCCACCTCTACGTGGTCTGTTCCTTTGTGAACGTGTTCTTTCACTAGGTTGTGGTGTCTCAGTACTCATATGCTAATAAAATTAAATTGGTAGTGTTATCAAAGTCTTCGATGTAATTGATTGAAGGAAAAAGTTTTTCGAAATTAAAAAAAAAATATTGAAATTATATTAGTGGCCAATTAATCAAAAGTTGTCGCAACTTAACCTACCGAAATGATAAATTACACTCTAGATTCATTTTTTAATGATATTTCTCGTGGTCAATACAATGTACTTTCCTTAAGTTTGCAAGAAAATGGCTCTCATATAGCATCTTTACAGAAAAATTTGATACAATTTGATAATAAATCAATCGATAACT
The DNA here is from genome assembly GCA_030571715.1 of Grigorovia jiainica (nom. inval.). Taxonomy (NCBI): domain Eukaryota; kingdom Fungi; phylum Ascomycota; class Saccharomycetes; order Saccharomycetales; family Saccharomycetaceae; genus Grigorovia; species Grigorovia jiainica (nom. inval.). The sequence continues at coordinate 15,064 of JAJLYE010000233.1, read as the reverse complement.
TAGTGGAGAAACAACAATTTTATAAGGGTAAATGGACCAGATTCAATATAATGTTAACTTCATTTTTAACAATGTGCCGGGATATTGATCCATGGGATCAATGGTCCAGTTGTGACGTTGTTTTGCAATTCTATACAAATTTAAATAATTGTCTATTGAATGATACTTATCCAGTGGATGATTTAGTTACCATTTATCAATTAAATACTGAAATTATTATTCCATTAGCACATAAATTGGATGACCAATATCTAATTTTAGGTAATAAAAAATATCAATTTTTATCATATGTATCGTCAATTATATCAAGATTATTTAATAGTATTAAACCCACTTTGAATGATGACAACTCTAAGTTAACATTACAATGGGATTCATTACCGGGAAAACAAAAAATGCTATTATATTTAGTGAATAAATTGATCAATATTTATTTTAATATTAATTCACCACAATTATGTTCCAACATTTTCAGTAACTTTAAACCAAAATGTTCTATTGCGCAATTTAATGTTTTCCCCATGGGTCAACAAATCGAATATAGATATTTGTTGGGTAAATACTATTTATTAAATGCAAGAATTACAAATGCTTTTTTTCAATTAAATACATCATTCAATATGATTTTAAAAGTATTGCAAATAACAATGGATAGTAATATGACTAATAGGGAAACAATTGTTAATAAATTAGTATTTTTGAGGAATTTGAAGAGAATATTAAGATATTTAATACCATTAGGTTTAATTATGGGTAAGTTACCTAATTTAAATTTAATGCAAACAATTGATCCATTTTTATTTCAAATGTATCAACCATTAATTAAATTTGTTCAAAATGGTAATATTTGTGGGTTAAATCAATGGTTGCAACAAAATGAAAAATATTTAAAGAGGAAACATTTATTATTGTTATTAATTGAAAAATTATCTATTGTAACTTATAGAAATTTAATTAGAATAACTATTAAAGAATATTCTATAAAGCAAAATACCAATCGTTTGCCTTACGACGTTTTACAAAGATGTATAAATGTTAGTGTGGGACAACATTTACATCCAAATGAAAAGATTACCATATATAACGGTATTCATAATGATGATATCGCTGCAGAAAATATTCTAGTTACATTAATCAATTTAGGATACTTAAGAGGTAACTGCTTCCCTCTTTTAAAACTTTCAGTTTTCCAAAGAACTAATAACATCGAAGACATCATGCCCAGTATAGAGAAAAGAATGCTAACCATGTTCCCACTTAATGAAGAGGACTCCTGGTTGGACACCTCTTCTTAAAGCTGTAATAACATGTGCGTAAACAAATGTCGGCCGATTTTCAAAAACAGTTAAAAAAAACTTAAGGGAAAAACAAAATTTTCAATAAAACACAAATACAAATACAATGCTATCATCAATATGTAAAGGGTTTATAATGGCCCATAATGTCCCACTGCACGGTAACCATGTATGTTCTCCCGTAGTGTCACTTACACGTTATTACACAAAAGAAAATATCAAAAATGACGATGTTGTTAATAGAATTGGAATTAAACCAATTGAAAGGAGTAATGAAACTCGTGATAAGAAAATTTCAAGATTGATTTATCAATCACGTAAGAGAGGTATTTTGGAGACAGATTTATTGTTATCCAGTTTTGCAGCAAGTTATCTGAAGAAAATGAACCCAGAGGAACTAAATGAATATGATCAATTGTTAAATGAATTGGATTGGGATATTTATTATTGGGCAACTAAAAATTTCAAAGTATCCAAGTTACCTAAACGTTGGGAAGACTCTAAGATTTTAAAAATGTTACAGGATTTTGCCAAAAATGAAGAGAAACAAATCTTACAAATGCCCAATTTGAATAAATATTAATTATGTATATTATATTATATTATCTTGTATTATCTATTTATTTATTCAACTATTTTACTTACTTCTAATTTACAAAAACTAATTTACATATCTATACGTATTTCCACTGATTTAATTATGCATACTGTTGTTTAAACTGCTTCTTCATCTGGTATTTTTGCAGTTTTACTTTCTACCTTTTTATTGCTAGTGAAAACGGATGTAATAAAAGCTAATATACACCAGGCAAGACCAAAATAAAAAACATTAATAATGGATTTACTAATGATATTGGCCATCACGGTCCCAGATCCATCATAATGTTCAGCACGGTAAATAATCAATTCATCAGCGTTCTTAATACTAGAAAATTGAACCATTTGTCTAATTTGCTTCATAGCGGTACCATCAAAAATTGAGTTACAAATAACACTACCCAATGCTGGTCCAATATTCTTTAAAAATGCATTCAATGAAGTAATAGTAATGAAATCTGAACGGAATGTTTCAGATTCTTTATTTAATGCCATTTGTACTGACAGTAATATATTTGGTGTCACTGCACCAAATCCTACACCTGGAAGAATTAAATAACCAATATGTTGTGCGCCAGTTGATTTATTATCCAAAAGAATCAATAACCCACTACCAATCAAACCTATCATGGTACCAAATACAATAACTGGTTTCACCAAACCTAATTTTTTAGTTAAAAATCCAGAAATGAAAATTGTAATAATGGTTGAAACCAATGTAGTAATTAAATGGATGGAGGCATTCCATGCAGTTTCATTATAAATCATTTGGAAAAATTGAACGAAATAAGTGATTTGACCCATGTAACCAATATTATATGCCAGCACGGTCAAATTAGCCGTAGCAATATCTTTCTTAATAATTAATCTCCATGGGATTAATGCCTGATATTCAATTGGATTTTTTTTAACAAAATTTAATTTAGAGAAGAATAATTTATCATAAAATAATGAAAATAAAAGTAATACACCACCAAAGATGAAAAATAAAATAGTTTGATATGATTTCCAGGCATATTTGTTACCACCAAATGTAAAAGCCAACAATAGACATGATAGACCTGTAGTTGTTAAAAGAAATTCAAGCAACCCAATCTTAAAGAAAACAAATTTAAAAACTTTCTTTACCTTTAGTTTAATATCATTTTCGAAATTATTATCAGTACTAACAGTTTTATTAGTAAAATTTTTAAAGTGGAAGTTACTAATATTCTTAAAATTGAATTTTTGACCATCTGGATTATATAATAAGAAGAAAAGACAACCCGCTAAACCACCAATTGGTAAATTAATATAAAAGCACCATCTCCAAGTAACTTTAGAAGTAAATGCACCACCAATAAATGGTCCTACTATTGATGCAACTGCAAATGATGCTCCAAGACATGCCACAACCATACCTCTGTTACACATGTTTACCAAAGTTGAGGCGATGACAAATGAAAGACTTTGAATACCACTACCACCCACACCAGCAATAATTCTACCACCAATTAAAACATTCATTGAATTCGCGACAGCACAAATTAATGAACCAATTTCGAAAATAATAATGGAGATTAACATTGCCTTTTTAAAGCCAAGAACATTATTAGCAATACGTGACCATAATAATGAAAATGCTGCACTGGGTAAACTATAACCTGCAACAATCCAACCAGAGGTAGAATAAGCATCGAATTGTTGGGCTACATTTTGAATAAGTGTAGTGACAATCATAATATCTAAAGCAACTAAAAAATTTGCCAATGTTAAGGCAACAATACATGACCAGAGTGTAAAACCTTTTGGTAGTGGTTGACCAAATTCATTTAATTCAATTTGAGTACCATTATTTGTTGAATTTTCTGAACTTTTATTTTTTTCTAATTGATATTCTTTAAAATCAATACTTTTACTGGAATCTGTATTTTTTTTACTTTCTCTATAATTATTGTTTGTTGAAATAATATCAATTTCAATTGATGCTTGAGACATTTTTAATTTCTATTACCAATTTTTTAAAATAGTTGTTTACTTTATATTATACAGAAAATAATTCTGCCTTGATTGGAAGTGTCTTGTTTATATATGTTACATAAACTCTGTATTAACTATAAAACGAGTGTCACAATACTTTCACACTATGGTATAAGCACCGTATATGCACCGCATATACGACGTATATAAGCTAATATCCGTGAATTTCTTTTTTTTTTGCCTCATTTTTTATTTTTTTTAATTAAATTTTAATAATTAAATAAAAAAGGGAAGTTACCAGTACCAAACTTCATTGATATCAACAAATAATTCCATCTTATTATTATCTTTATTGCTTAAACTAGTTTGGTCTAAATTCCAGGTAAAATTTGGATTGTCCCAATCGAATGGACATTTTTCCAATTCATTATAAAATTTAGAAGTGTAATTGTTACTAGTTTCTAAGTTGGTCAACCCAACGTTGAACGATATAATTACTCTACACTTTAGCAGTTCCATGGCCGTAAAGTACTATGATCATATGGTAATACAACCTAAAAGTACTATTACCCAAAAATCCGAATAACCTAAAAGTCCGAATAATCTAAAAGTCCGAATAACCTAAAAGTACAAATAACCCAAAAGTCATTTTTAAATGAAAGTATAAATACCAGGTACATTTTTATGAAACATTCAAAATTTCCTTTACTTTTCATTTTTATTTTATTTACTTTTATCTTATTTTATTCTAAAAATACCATCAATACAAATATAATCATTTTACTTATCTATTGATAATATTCTACTTGGTTATAATTTATTTACACAAACTTTTATTTAAATAACAAACAAATTTTTATCCATAATGAGTGAACAAGCTCTAATTATACTTTCTTCTGGTTTGGCTCTTACTACCACCATCTCAGGTTGTTTTGGTGGTCCACCAGGCAATCCCCTAATGTGTACTATGAACATTATTGGTGATTTAACTGCCGTTGGTTTAAATTTTCTTCTGCTAGGGGAACAATATACAAACAATGGTTTAACCTTGGCACAATGGGACGGTTACACCAACAATGATAATGTTGGTGAATTGAATACATTAGAAACCACTACTAATTACACATCTAAATTTTATGATGAATTAGAGAAATGCCCATTCGATTGGGACAATCCTAATTTCGATTGGAATTTAGATGATTCTAGTTCAACCCAAACCAATCACGATAATAATAATACCACTAGTATTAACAATACTACAGTCATTGAAGGCCAAATGTTCGGTAAGAAAACCTATAAGAAACAAATGGAAACAATGAACTTACTTAAAAATTTATTTGATAACCATATTTATTATAAAAATGGTGAAGAAAACATGAAATGTGTGAGAATTCCTCTTACACCTGCTATTTTTAATAAAGCTCCCATTGAGCAAGAAATATGTTTGACTGGACATGGTTTGTATAGATTCAAGAACAGAAGAATTTCTGACGATTACAAAAGTATTAAGAGAAAGGTTAATGATGCCTTAGACGAATATGGTTATAAACTATTATTCGATAATAAACACATGTTGAATTTTTGGGGTAAATGGGCCAGTAAATTTTATGATACATTAGCAAGCCAAATGGAATATTGGCGTGAAAATAAATCATTATTCTTTTCCTTAGAGGATAAATATGATACGTTGTTTACCGTCTCAGTGTATCAAAAGGATGAAGATTACTAGGATAGCGTTGTTGAAAATCAGTTGTACATTAGTGTTTATTGTCAAATAATAGTTTTATATTCGTATTCATCCAAAGCATCAGAAAGTCTTCTGTTTTGGAATCTATACAAACCATGGTCAGTCAAACAAACTTACCGAATTTTATGATCATGTTTTCAAATTTCATTCTCAAATATTATTATTTAATTTTTTTACATATCAATACAATGGGGCGTGTGCCTATATATAAGTGTCTATAGTTTTCCTTTAAAAAAATTTTTTTTTTTAAACTAGAATAATAATTAATTTGAAGAGAAGGTATCTATCTCTATGTAGACAAAATATAATTATATTTTTTAATAGGGATATTGTAACGCCCCATAGTTTATAATGTTTATGTCCTACGGTCACATGGCTTGCAAGAAATGTCCTGAAATTTTACTGTTTCTCATGGTATTAAAATAAAGTTATTATTAGATAACCAATGAGGGAACCTCCGATTAAATTGTAAAATAAATATCGTTGTTTGACGGTGTATGATTTCTTATAATGTTGATATTACTATTTACGGTATTAAATAACCGTTTACATTTTGTAATGATCATCGGGTACTCTATATAGAACGGTTTCCTATTGTTTTCGCTGTACAACATTTATACAGTAGTCAATTCACAGATCCGCGTTCAATTACTTTGATTACTGGACCCTACTACAATTACTGGTCTAATTTACTTCATTTGGAACTAAATAACGTACATTAACAACTAGTAAAATCTCCCAACTGATAAGGATTTTCACCTTTTTTTCTTAATCGACGAATCAATGCGCAAAGAATGATATCTTATCACTGATTTGGATCAAATTTCGACGTTGTTTTCCCGAAATTTCGTACCAAGCCTATTGAACGGTCGGTAATTACTCTTATGCTCGAGATGAAATCATGTTACAATTTCTTGTTTTTTGATCAACGTTTCCATTAGCATTAGAACAAATACCCTCCACTTACAACTCATCTTTCAGTAGCGTACAGTGGCTTCAACAGCTTCTTCAACATCACAAGCGCTGCTCTCTCACGCAATAACACGCAATCACAATTTTCCGCTTTTTATCTGAATTTCCGTTTTTTTTCCTTATCAAAAAAATCAAATCTATCTTTTCCTAAAAGGGACATACGTGTGATGGATCGTGTACCGAAATTCTACTGATATGATGGTAACTTTCTATTTTTCTTAGTTTGGTAATCTCTTATCAATTTGAACATTTATTCGTTATTTATCAGAGGGTTCACTCTTTATCAATATCAAAATCTTTTTATTTATACCAAATTGGGAAGCGGAATATGGAGATAATTATTTAATAGCTATTATCAAATATTGATATATAAACTTATACTTATATCAATTTCGATTAGATTGGAATTTTATTTCCTAATATTCTTAATCTTTAATTACAAATTATCACGATAAGATTATTGTTCTTCAATTATATCAATAATCAAAAGAAAATAAATTTTAAATCAAGATGTCCATCTCTGACAAGAAAACATCTTATATCTCTGAAGAAAGAACTTCAGTGGATTTTGGTTCCGCTGATAAAATAGAATCTGGGTTCTCCAGTGGTCTCTCCAACATCAGATCAGTCAGATCAAGAACAGGTGCTGGTGAAGTAAACTATATCAATGCATCTACAAGTATTACCGATAATCAATTATTAGCTGAAATTGGTTACAAACCAGAATTAAAGAGACAATTCTCCACTTTACAAGTGTTTGGTATTGCCTTCTCTATTATGGGTCTTTTACCATCTATTGCTTCTGTTATGGGTGGTGGGTTAACTGGTGGTCCAGCTACTTTAACTTGGGGTTGGTTCATCTCCGGTGCCTTTATCTTAACTGTGGGTGCTTCCATGGCTGAAAATGCTTCTGCTATTCCAACTGCTGGTGGGTTATATTACTGGACTTATTATTATTCTCCAAAAGGTTATAAAGAAGTCATTTCTTTTGTTATTGGTTGTTCTAATTCCCTTGCGTTAGCTTCTGGTGTTTGTTCTATTGATTATGGGTTTGCCGAAGAAGTCTTAGCTGCCGTGGTTATCTCTAAGGATGGTGATTTTGAAGTAACTTCTGGTAAGTTATACGGTGTTTTTGCTGCTGCTGTTGTGTGTATGGGTATCTGTACTTGTCTTTCATCTAAAGCTATTGCTCATTTACAAACTGTCAGTATTGTATCCAATTTATTTATCATTGTCTTATTCTTTATTGCTTTACCAATTGGTGTCAAGAAGAACATGGGTGGATTCAATGGTGGTGATTTTATCTTTGGTCATTATGAAAATTTAAGTGATTGGAATAGTGGTTGGCAATTTTGTTTGGCTGGGTTTATGCCAGCTGTTTGGACTATTGGTTCTTTCGATGCTTGTGTTCATCAATCTGAAGAAGCTAAAGATGCCAAAAAATCTGTCCCATTTGGTATCTTAACATCCATTGCTGCTTGTTGGATTTTAGGTTGGTTAATTATTATTGTCATTTGTGCTTGCATGTCTCCAGATTTAGACCATGTTTTAAATAATTCATACGGGTTTGCCATGGCACAAATTATTTATGATGGTTTAGGAAAAAAATGGGCCATTGCATTCATGTCATTAATGGCATTCTGTCAATTCTTAATGGGTTCATCTATTGTTACTGCTATTTCCAGACAAGTATGGGCCTTTGCTCGTGATGATGGGTTACCATTAGCTCGTTATATTAAAATTGTTGACAAGAAATATAAAGTTCCATTTAACGCAATTATTTTCGCTTGTTGTCTTGCCTTAATTTTAGGTTTATTATGTTTAATTGATGAAGCTGCAACTTCTGCTCTTTTCTCCTTAGCTGTTGCTGGTAACAATTTAGCATGGAGTACACCAACCTTTTTAAGATTAACTTATGGTAGAGATTTATTTAGACCAGGTCCATTCTATTTAGGTAAATTTTGGTCACCAATCAATGCTTGGATTTCAATCATTTTTGAAACATTTATTATTATTTTAGTTATGTTCCCATCATCACAACATGATGTTAATAAATCAACAATGAATTATGCTTGTGTTATTGGTCCAGGTATTTGGTTTCTTTCTTGGGTTTATTACAAAGTTTACAAACATAAATATTATCATGGTCCAAAGACCAATTTATCTGATGACCAATACGAAGAAGCAGTGGGTCAAGATGTTATTGATGCCATTTTATCTCATCAAGATGAATAAATATTTTGAAAATAATTTCTTCTTTGCATATTGATTATGATAAATTTTATAAAAAAAAAAAATAAACAGACAAGTTACACACTAATATTCCTCATATATATATAAGTTGAAATATATATTTTATAAGTTAACTAAAAAATAAAAAAAAGTTCTTTCTATTAATAAGTTATTTTAGATTATTTATTTTTCATTTATTAATGCGGGTTTTTATGATAAGTAAATAATTTTAAATTGTTTTTATTTTTATTATTATTATTTTAAATAATATACATGCAATTATATCAGAATATGTACTATAAAATTCGAATGACTTTATAAAAGAATATTAGGTTGAAAAATTTTAAGTGAAAAAAACACTTATAACTTGGCTAATCTATGATGATCATCATCTAATTCACCATGATTATTTGGTGTAATCAAAACTTTAATAGTTTCCTCTTTATGAGTAATCAATCTCATCATTGCATCTTCAAAACCTCTCTCTAAAGGTACCTTTACCGTAATCATATGTCTTGCCTTTTCAGGATCAATTAAACCTTGTTTCATAGCATCGATAACATCTTCAAAATCATGATAAGTGTAACACATGGAACCAGTATAAGATTTTTCCTGTAAAGTAATATCCATTGGGAAGAAATTAACTGGTCTTTCTTTATTCCACATAGCCACATTAACAGCAGTACCTCTAAAAGTAAGACATTGAATACTTGTTGTTAAAGTAATTGGTAAACCAGAACAATCGAAACAGTAATCGAAACCATCACCACCTGGTGCCATCTTTCTTAATAATCTAACATTTTCCTCAGCGGTATGTTTAGTTGGATCGAATACTGTTGCGCCCATTTTTTCCGCTAAATCTCTTCTTAATTTAGCTGGTTCAGATACAACAATTTCAGTACAACCATTACCATTTAATGCTAAGATGGTACCAAGACCAATTGGACCACCACCAAGGATAAGCACAGAAGAACCAGGTTGATATTTAGAGACTTTCACCGCGTGCCATGATACTGCAATTGGTTGAATTAAAGCTACGACATCTAATGGGATATGTTTTGGCACTTTATAACAATGTGATTCGTTAACAACGACTCTCTCAGCGAACCCACCACTTTGTACACCACAACCAATTAAACCTAAATGTGAACAGATGTTGTACATACCTTTCTTGCAAGCAGCACATTTATCCTTTTGTGCATTTGGTGCATCTGGCCATCTATAACGATCACGACAAGTACCAGTGGGTTCGATGGTGACATGATCACCTACTTCGAATTTAGTGACACCAGAACCGATTTCTTTAATGATACCAGCCATTTCATGACCCATAGCTTGTGGGATTTCATTATTACTAATTTCGTGTCTGCAACCATCTTTGGGGAAGAAAATTGGACCTTCTTGATATTCGTGTAAATCAGTACCACAGATACCACAATAAGCGATATCGATAAGCATTTCATCTGAAGTTAGGATTGTTGGTTCCTTTAAATCTTTTGTGTAGTGAATATCACCTTTACCGAAATAAGCTAGAGCTCTCATAATTATTATTATTATTATTTGTTAGTTTGTTAGTTTGTTGTTTGTTTGTTTGTTTGTAATTAATTTGTTTGATGTTATGATAAAAAACGAAAATAATAATTAGAAACACAGAAAAGAAATAATTGAATTACAAATTGAAAATTATTTACCTTTATATACGTTCTCAAAGGAACAATCAACAATAGAAATCTCCTCGAACCGAGTTAAACAGATTAACAATACCCAAATCCTGCAATTAGTAACTCCTCGCCCAATTACGTAACGCCAAACAATAGAACACGGCCACTCATTTTGCAAATTACCAACACCCGAGATTCAGCCGCGCGCTCCGTGTGGGGAAATACGTCATTGCCGGGATTAGTGCCGATCACTTTCCGCGGGTTTCCGGAACAGTTGTGTCGTTTCGTACGGGTTTTTGCAGGGCTGAAAATGAAAAATTTGATTAAATAAATTAAATAAATTCCAAATTTTCGGGGGAAATTTCAAACGAATGCGGAGATGTTTCTCGATGGGGGAATTTCGTTTGATTGTGTTGCATTCCGAAATTTTCCACGGATTTCAATTATTTTGTATTGTTTATAAAGAGGGGGTTGCCCTTTTGGTCTTAGGAAGTGGTTGTTCTGCTTAGCAAAATTTTTTTCGCAGAGTTTAGGGAGAAACACGAGCAACGGTGGGAGGTGGTTTAGAATTGCGGAGTGTGGATTTGGCTGGTGGTGTAATTTATGAGGGTAGGATGTTGTGTTGTAAGATAATAATGCAGATTTGTTTTGTTACACGGGATGGCGTAGACATGATTAATACACCAAGAAAATTTCATTTATTATTATCATGTTGCAAAATAAAATAGGCTAAACACGGCAAAGATAAAAGAAACTTGTATTATATTTTGACCATAATCTATTGTTATTCCATTATTACTACATTCTTATTTCATTGTTACTTTAATATTTAATTTTCAATCATTGCTCCCTATTTTTTGATAATAAAACAAATAATAACATTTTCAGTAACAAAAAATTGATAATGATAACAATATTGAAAAATTCAAATTATGTTTACTTTGAGCATTGAATTGAATAAATATATTACTTTTTTGTATACCACACGGTGAATTACCTTTTTGAATTAGTTTCTGAAGGATATTAAAATTCGACTATAAAATAAATTCTATTTTCATATCACATTTTTCCATTTTAGGCCAATTGTGATAAGCGATATTTTGATATTTAATTTTTTTTAAGGTTTACATTAAGAAGTAAAACAGATTAAATAGTAAGGTATTACGTTCTAGGGGGAAGGGGAATAAGTACATTTTTTTACCAACAAAATACCCACTACTGGGACTGTTTTTTTCTATTTTAACCATTGTATCTCATTAATTTATACATTTTTTGTCCGATTCTTTGAACATTTTTTTCAATTTATTTTTATCATAATCTGTAGTCATCTAACTCATTCATATACAAGATATGATTAAATATTACTCTTCTACCCATTATTAAAAGACATTGAGATATGACTAGATATGACTATCATATCTTTTTTTATTATTCATCAAATATTGAATTAGCATTTTTTCGTTTTGATTGCTAAGAATAATTTTATCAATAATTTACTTATCAATTCAGTTTATTTTATTTTGAACTAGATTATTTGTTCAGTATTTACTTATAAAAAGACAATGATATAAACATGTATATTTCCATTTTGCTGAAATAATACAAACAAGAAAAAACACACATCAATTCTAACTAAGTAAAATAAAAAGATCAATTTTCAAAAAAAAATGTCAGATTCAGAGAAAAATTCTGATTCATTTGAACCAAAACTTTCAATAGATGTTGGTTCTACAACTCAAATAAAAGCTGCTCCATTAACCAGTATAAGATCAATAAGATCAAGAACTGGTGCTGGTGAAGTTAATTACATCAACGCTGGTGCTGCCACATCAGATAATCAATTACTAGCTGAAATTGGTTATAAACCAGAATTAAAGAGACAATTCTCCACTTTACAAGTGTTTGGTATTGCCTTCTCAATTATGGGTTTGTTACCATCTATTGCCTCAGTGTTAGGTGGTGGGCTATCAGGTGGACCCGTTAGTTTAGTTTGGGGTTGGTTTATCTCAGGGTTTTTCATCTTAACTGTTGGTATCGCTATGGCTGAAAACGCATCTGCTATTCCAACTGCTGGTGGGTTATATTATTGGACTTATTATTATTCACCAGCTGGGTATAAGGAAATTATTTCATTCATTATCGGTTGTTCTAATTCCTTATCATTATCATCCGGTGTTTGTTCTATTACTTATGGGTTTGCTGAAGAGGTTCTTGCTGCTGTGGTTATCTCCAAAGATGGTGATTTCGAAGTGACTTCTGGTAAATTATATGGTATCTTTGCCGCTGGTGTGGTCGGTATGTGTATTTGTACTTGTATCTCGTCAAGAGCCATTGCACATTTACAAACTGTTAGTATTGTATCTAATTGTTTTATCATTATTTTATTCTTTATTGCTCTACCCATTGGTACTAAAAGGAGTATGGGTAAATTTAATAATGGAGACTACATATTTGGTAGTTTCTCTAATTTAAGTGATTGGAACGATGGTTGGCAATTTTTCCTTGCCGGTTTTATGCCTGCTGTTTGGACTATTGGTGCCTTTGATTCCTGTGTCCATCAATCTGAAGAAGCTAAGGATGCTAAGAAATCGGTACCAATCGGTATTATTGGCTCCATTACCGTTTGTTGGATCTTAGGTTGGTTTATCTGTATTGTTATCTGTGCTTGTATGTCACAAGATTTAGAACATGTGTTAGATAGCCCATCTGGGTTTGCCATGGCACAAATCATTTACGACTCCTTAGGAAAGAATTGGGCTATTGCCTTCATGGCATTAATGGCTTTCTGCCAATATTTGATGGGTGCCTCCATTGTAACTGCTATCTCTAGACAAGTTTGGGCCTTTGCTCGTGATGATGGTTTACCAATGTCAAGGTATATTAAGATGGTTGATAAGAAATATTCAGTTCCATTCAATGCAATTCTTTTCTCTTGTTGTCTATCATTATTATTAGGTTTGTTATGTCTTATTGATGAAGCCGCAACATCAGCTCTTTTCTCTTTGGCATGTGCTGGTAACACATTAGCAGCTGGTATGCCAACATTTTTAAGATTAACAACCGGTAGAGATTTATTTAGACCAGGTCCATTCTATTTAGGTAAATTTTGGTCTAAAGCAAACGCTTGGACATCAGTAACTTTCCAAACGTTTATTATTATATTAGTTATGTTTCCATCATCACAACATGGTATTGATAAAACTTCAATGAATTATGCTTGTGTTATTGGTCCAGGTGTATGGATACTTTCCTGGATTTACTATCAAGTTTATAATAAGAAATATTATAAGGGTCCTAAGACTAATTTATCTGATCAACAATATGAAGAAGCAGTTGGACAAGATGTCATTGATGCAATTCTATCTCATAACTAATTTATTAATTTCTTATACTAAATTTCTTTTTTCTCTATTTTGACAGTTCACTCTTTGTGGTGTTGAAAACATTATATAATAGATATTTAATCAAGTTCCTATTTCATCCTTTAGAATCTTCATATTTAATTATTTTTTTTAAGGGGAAAAGCGCCATATTAATGTTGCATAAAGTCCCAACTCCTCAAAAAACAATACACAATATAGCATACATAGTAAACAGATAAGATAGAAATTTCTTTAAAAGGAAAAACTCGAAAATAAACTTTTTCGATTCCGCGCTGATCATTATTTTTTTGCAAAATTTGAAAAAAAAAACAACCATTTTCTTAGTTGATAAGAGATGTGAGTACAAAATACATGATTAAAAAGTATATCATTGTAGAGGGTTTACAGTTGCGACCATATTGTATTTATTCCTTCCCCATATTATTAGGCTAATTTTTTTGAAGGAAGTTCTCTTCTAGAGATATCACGGATGGTTGTCCTCACTAAAAAGTGGATTTTTAAACTCCTGTTTAATTTATACAATTTCCCCTCTATCTTTACAAATTAAAGATGATTGGTTGATATTAAATTATTACTGAAAAATTAAGATCCGCTTTTCAAAGAATCGCTTTTTACCCAAAAAGGACATGTTTGATATGGAATGGAATATCAATCTTATCAAATTACGCTTATCTGTCAAATTGTTATCGAAGATTAATTTTATATAGTTTTATTAGGAAATTTCCATAGATGTAATCGATATTCAATTGTTTTTCCACCATACAACATTGAAATTTTGATAATTAGATCTATCCGAATGACATTCATTGTCATCACTAAGCCTATCCCAGTTATTATAACGTACAATGTTCTAATCAGTTACCAATAAAATCAAATTTTATCGTTAATTAATCTAGAGAGTCCGGTATTCGGTTTCCCGTTTCAAAACCATCTTTCATTGAAACTGAAGTATATAAATATGATTATTATTTCACAGTCTTCAAAAATATTTTCTCTTTCAACAAATAACTCAAGGATTAAGTCTTATATTGAAATAGACTAAATCTGTTAAAAAATTTAATTACAAACAAAATTATAATATTCATATAATGTCAGAATCTGAAAAGAAATCTGTTAGTTATGAACCGAAACCTTCCATCGATATCGGTACTTCTACTCAATTCAAAGTAGCTCCATTAACTAGTATTAGATCTGTTAGATCTAGAACTGGTGCTGGTG